>JAJHSJ010000016.1:4118233-4198702 GCA_021015155.1 Magnolia officinalis | reverse complement strand
AGTGGCTACAGAGGACTTACATCTAGAGTAGCTAGATGTTAAGACAGCCTTTCTTCGAGGGGACCTTGAGAAAGATATACATGCATCAGCCGACAGGATACATGGCACCAGGAAAGGAGAACAAGGTGTGTAGACTGAAGAAGAGACTATATGGCCTGAAGAAGGTCCTGAGGCAATGGTACAAGAAGTTCGTCAGTTCATGTCAGGAAATGGTTTAGGAGATGTCATGCAGACCACTGTTGCTATTTGGAAATTTGATACTTGTACATCATTCTTCTTTTGTTACGTTGATGATATACTTGTGGCCGGATCAAGCATGAAGGACATCTCAGATCTCAAAGACAACTGTTTAGAGAATTTGTCATGAAGGATTTAGGAGCTGAAAAATAAATCCTAGACATGAGGATAAATCATGATAGGGAAAACAAAAACTAGTTTTGTCATAGGCAGAGTACATAGTCCAGGTACTTGATCGATTAAGTATGGGAGATGTTAAGCCGGTTAGTACTCTATTTAGCCAATCACTTCAAGCTTTCTAAGGAGTAAGGTGTTAAGATGTAGGAAGAACGGGACTACATGGCTAAAGTCCCATACGCATCAGCTATTGAAGTCTCATGTATGTTATGGTGAGCACGAGACCCAGACATTGCTTAAGCAGTGGGAGTGTTAGTAGGTTCATGAATAACCCCAGGAAGGAATTGTGAAGCTGTGAATGGATCCTTAGATACCTAGTAGGTACTATGGAAGTAGAGCTGTGTTTATGGAGGATCGAATCAAGCTACAAGGCTACATAAATTCAGATTTGGCAGGAGATATTGACAACAAAAGAAGCACTACAGGTATGTCTTTACTTTGGGTAGTGCTGCAGTCAGTTGGGTCTCTCAGTAACAGAAATAATATCCATCAGCACAATGAAGCAGAATATGTTGCAGCTACAAAGCGTGCAAGGAGATGGTGTGGATGCAAGGTTTCATGGAGAGTTGGGAAAGACTAAGCAGATTGCAAGCTGTACAGTGCCAGTCAGCAATACACTTGGCTAAGAATTCAGCTTTTTTCATTCAAGGACCAAGCATATTGACTTAGATATCACTTCATACGTTCATTACTAGAAGATGGATCGATTGCTCTGGAGAAGATTTATACAAGTGAGAATTCGCGGATATGTCTAACCAAGGTGGTCACACGGAGAAGTTGAAGCTCTGTTTAACTTTGATTGGTCTTCAAGCTTGAAGACGGAGAGGTGGTGCACTCTGGATGTAGAAGACGAAGGATTATAGTGATGTGTCTTCAAGTGGGAGATTGTTAAGGAGTGAAGCTTCATTTGGACCATGCTGCTTTACTAGTCGAGTGGCTGCTCGACCGGTTGAGTGGCCCACTCGACCAGTCGAGGGTTCGCTCGACTCAAAGTCCAGCATGTGATATTTTTCTTGGTCCGTGGTGCTCCACTGGTCGAGTGGCCCACTCAACCGGTCAAGGACCTCTCTCGCTAGTCGAGGTTATACAGATTTTGCGTGGATTTTGTGCAGACTGTGTAAATTAAGGCGGTTTTGGCAGATGTGCGAAAGGAAGGTTGCCTAAACTATAAATAGGGGTTCTTAGGGCTATTTAGTGTATTCTAGGTGTATGCAAAGAGTTTTTTCTATACAACCAGGGAAAAAAGTTAGTATATTTGCTTGTAATTCCATTTTCTTTATAGTGAAAGTTTGCACCTGTGGTTTTTTACCCTATTGGGCTTTTTCCACGTATATTCTGTCTTGTAGTTTGTTTGGTATGCTTTGATTCTATCTCTAAATTACATTTCTTCTTGTTTATCATTTATGGGTGAGACTGGAGATTAGATCTCGGTTCACTAGTGTGAGACCCGTATCTTAGCCCGTACCGTTCCGTATGCCTCCACGGTCCTCCCGGTCGAATTCCAGCGACCCGCGATCTATTATTGGCGTTTGTGCGCGTTCCGAGTCGTGTCCCGTATATCAGAGTCGGCTCGACTCGAAACTCTGTACCCTTAAGACCGTGTCATCACCGCGTATTACGCGCCGAGGCAATACTCGGGCCAGGAGATATGGGCCCGAGTTCATTCCAAAGAAAAGTCACACGTTGCGAATTCCGAGAGAATCTCTATAACATGTCCCATCAATTAATCAATCAAGTACACACTCTCTCTCAAGTACATCACCCATACATCCTTTACACAAATTTCAACCTAACCCATGCCTTCCCATTCCCATCCCTTAGAACAACCATTCCATTCATCCCTTTTCTCCATGATTCCTCTAACAACCATTCCATCCATCCCTTTTCTCCATGTTCCTCTCTCTCTCTCTCTCTCTCTCTCTCTCTCCTCTCTCTCTCTCTCTCTCTCATTTTTCAACTATTCTCCTCAAGCAACCATGGGAGGTGGATGTCCAAGCTCTTCATGAGAAAGAGCTAGGTGTGGCCCACCTTCCTACCATCTAATCCCACCCTCCATGATCGATCTCAACCGTTGAAGTCCATCCATTGGAGCTCTAGTATGCATTGGTGGAAAAAGGAAGAGGAGATCTAACGGTGGGTGATTTTATTATTTGATTTGTGATTTAAGGGCCCACATATGTGGGACCCATCTTGATGTATGTGTTGTATCAATAAGGGACCCATAGTGGCGGGGTCCCTCTGCTACTCTCCGATATCTCTCTCTCTACTGTTGGATGGCCCACCTCATGCGTGCATTCATGTCATACATCATAGTGGAGCCCACCTTGGAGTATGTGAGACCCACCTCGTGCATATGTTCATATCTAGGCTGTCCGCCCTGCCTGGACGCTGGATGAAGTAAAAACACAAATATCTGCTTGATCTAAAACTCTGGTGGGCCACACCACGTGACCCACCTTTGATGCTTTATATCCAAACCGTTCATCTGTTGGTTAGCAGTTGCAGCTGCTGTGCAGCGTCAGCAGGACCGTGGGTCAAGATGTGAGGTATGTGTTCTATACACACCGTCCATGTCCATCTGCTGCATTGACGTCAGTAGAGGGGACTGACAAATGAGGTATGTATTATATCTAACACCGTCCATTTATTTTGAGGTGTGGGCCCACCCACACGTGTGACACGCGTGGCAGGTGGGACCCACCTTAATAGAGCTATTTTGCATCCACACGTGTGGTGGGTGTAGCCCACCGTGATATTATATTTATTATTATTATTATTAGTTTACTTATGCCATCCATCTGTCCAGGTGTGGGACCCACCCACACGTGTGGGGTGGGACCACTTGATGTATATATTCTGTATTCACACCGTCCATCTGGACGGTGTGATGTGTGCGCCATACCATGGTGTATGTATTTTTATTTCCACATTCCAGATCACTGGACGGTGGTGCACCGAGGTGCATGTGCCTTATTAGCACCGTCTATCTGTGGAGCCTACACGTGATGTATGTGCTGTATATCCACGCCGTTCAGACCAGCTGGATGTGAGCCCCACGTAGATGCTCCACATCGTCCACCGTCTATATGGACGGTGGGGACCACCACTGTATGCGTCAGCAAGTATATGTGGGACCCACCTTGATATATCTGTTCTATATCCACAACCGTCCATCTGGACTGGTGGTGCGGGTCACCTATCATGTACGTGTTTTATGCACTCCGTCCACCGTGGACCCACCTTTGACGTGTTTTTGATCCAAGCCGTCCACCTGTTTTGCCATGTGGGCCACACCGTGATGTATTTATTTCATCTACACCATCCAGATGTGTTGGACGGTGCTGGACAATGTCTGGACAGTGTCGATGTACATGAACAATGTCTGGACAATGCTGATCACATTAGTGAGCCATGTACCCCTATGATAGTGTACAGTGATACACATGTTGCACCTACCACTATTGAAATGATTTTAGATGTAATCCAAGCTCCCACCATCCATCAGGACGTAGGACCCACCGTGATATATATGTTATATATTCACACCGTCCATTCATGTGGCCCCCACGTGATGTACGTGTTTGATCCAAGCTATCCATGTCATGCGGCCCACTTTGATGTACATGAACCCTATGAGTAAGGCCCATTGTGATATATCTTAGGTCCATGAGTTGTGGCCCATCGTGATGTATTTGAGGCCCAATTATGAGGCCCAGAGTGATGTATATGCAACATAGATATCATGAGGCCTATTATGATGTATTTGTAGCCCATTTGGCGAGGCCTGCATTGATGTATATATGGCCCACGTGAGGAGGTCCACTGTGATGTATTTGAGGCCCATGGGCGAGGTCCATTGTGATGTATTCGAGGCCGTGGACAAGGCCTGATGCGATGTATTAGGCCCATGTCATGCGGCCCATCGTGATGTATATCAGGCCCGTGTGAGCGGCCATTGTAATGTATATGAGGCCCATTGGTGTGACCCCGTTGATGCGGCTCACTTGATGTTTATGAGGCCTATTGGTGCGGCCCGTTGATGCAGCCTACTTGATGTTAATGAGGCCCATTAGTGCGGCCCATGTATTGTGGACCATCGTGGTGTATATGAGGTCCGTGAGTGAGGCCCAATGAGATGTATATGAAGCTCATGTAACGCGGCCCATTGTGATGTATTTGCGACCCATGTATAAGGCCCATTGTGATGTAATTGTGGCCCTTGTATGAGGCCATGGGCCCATTATACGATTGGCCCTATGAGCGCTACTCCTTGGGAGCAATGCTGGTTAAATGTCCACATTGATGGGCAATGATGGTTGAATGTCCATATTTTGACCTTCCCTTAGCCCTTTGTCAAGCCAATTCCGATTGCCGAAGTCGATTATCAAGGCCGCTTCCGATTTTCGAGGCCAATTCCGATTGTTGAGGCTGATTCCGATTGTCGAGGCCGATTATCGAGGCCGATTCTGATTCTGATTGTTGAGGCCGATTTCTATTGTTGAGGTCGATTATCGAGGTCAATTCCGATTGTCGAGGCCGATTGTTGAGACCGATTTCGATTCTAATTCTGATTGTTAAAGCTGATTGTCGATACCGATTCCGATTGTCGAGGTCGATTCTAATTGTCGAGGCCGATTCCGATTGTTGAGGCCGATTGTATAGGCCGATTGTCGAGGTCAATTATCGAGGCTGATTCCGATTGTCGAGGTCGATTGACGAGGCCGGACATCGAGGTCGATTGACAAGGCCCAATGTGATGTATATGCGACCCGTATTTGAGGCCCATTGTGATGTGCATTCGGCCCATGTTTGAGGCCCAATGTGATGTATATGCGGCCCGTATTTGAGGCCCGTTGTGACATGTATTCAGCCCGTGTTTAAGGCCCAATGTGATGTATATGAGGCCTATTGATGAGGCCCATTGTGATGCATTCGAGGGCCAGACGATGAAGCCCATTGTGATGTATATTAGGCCTATGTGAAAGGCCCATCATGATGTGTATTAAGCTCTTGAGTGAGGCCCATGGTATTATATATTTGGCCCTTGTGTGAGGCCATAGGTCCACTATATATTATGCTCTATGTGGGCCATTCCTTGGGGGCAATTTGGTTAAATGTCCACATTGTTGAGGTCGATTGTTGATGCCGATTATTGATACCGATTATGAGTATGTGATAGCATAGCAACATGATACATGCCCATACGCATCATCTGCATGTTTGTTATGAGATGTGGTTGACCATTGCATATGTCATTGGGCAGGTTGTTATGAGACTCCCTGATAGGCAGAGATTGTTTCACATAAGCACACGGTATGCGCAGGATTGATGCATAATTGGAATTGTATGACTTATGCATCTTGCATTGTGTGTTGTGATCACTATACGCCCTAGCGACATCAGGACCGTAGCCTCCACAGGCATATCGTGGATAGCCAGATGGGATACCATAAATTTGTTCTATCATCGGGCCGCCATAGATGGCACTGGTTGAAAATTCCTAAACCCTCTTGGTACTAGAGGACGCCTGAACGTCGGATATATATGAGCGCATGAGGGCCATATACCAGTAGGCTGCGTCTCTCATTATGTCGTGGTCGGTTGGGAGGGGTGTGGCCTTACCCGCCTGAGGGAGTAGGCATAGCTAGACTGAGTTTTGACCAGCTCATGAATGGGTCTGCTATCGACGTGCCGGGTAGATATTAGTTGACTACTGGCCAGGCGGATAGTGAGGTCTCTTCTACTTATCCACTGTGTGCTTGATGGGGCGGCAAGCTGGTGTAGAGTGTACTAGACCCCGATGATGATCCCAAAGATGAAAAGTACTGATATGTGGACTTATTGAGTAGGAATTGCATACTCATTCATTCATTTTCATTCATTATCCACTCGAGCTAGTGGTGCACAACTATTTGTTACGTGTACCTTTGCAATGGCCAGGATTTCGGTTGGGGCGCGTGACTAACCTGAGATAGAAGTCCCTTGTGATGGACCTCATAGCCTGCGATACTATGTATTATCATCCTGACTTCACACTCTAGCATGGTGATTCCATTCGCATTGCATATTGCATTACATCGGCAACATATGGTATTTTGGATTACTGTGTTTTTGTATTTATATGGTCTAGATACGGCTGACGATATTCATGAACTCATCAGGAATTGTATATTACATTGCATTCTCGGCATATGATATTTGTCTCTTTATGACTCCTCATTTGTATAGCTGATCTGTATTGCGTACTCTGATATTATTTGAATTATGGACTTGTCACTATTTCTGCTTACTCTGATATCATATGATTCATGGTGTTACCAGTATTTCCGACATTATATGATTATGACGTTGTATTTGAGCACTTGGCACTTATCTTGCGCACACACTTTCACCACCCTCTAAGCTTTCTATAAGCTTATGCACGATAGATGCATGCAGGTGATGTTGGTCGCAGCTGCGTTGAGCTTGGAGCGTGCAGCTGTCTTATGGAGCTTTGATTTTATTTTGATACATGTATTTCTCTTTCAGCATTGTATTCAAAAATTATATTAGTGGATATGTGATGATGATGATGTTGCTTTAGTGATTTTGGTAAACTTATGGTTATGCTTCTTATGAGACAAATCGATGTAAAAAAAAAAAAAAAAAAAAAATCCTCCTTATAGGATCCCAGGATCGGAATCTAGTATATGGGCACTGGGAGCCGAGAATAGGGTACTACAGAGGCTGTCGGCACTGGATTCGGCGATCAAGATTCCTGTGAATCCGATTTCCGGGTTTCGAGCGTGACAACTAGCATTGTTGGCGTGTTGCGCAACAATTTCTAACTTCTAGCAAAGTGTATAACAGTGAGCAGATATTTCCTTCCTTTCCATTTGACCACTGTTGTATCTTAGCATCTAAAATCTGCAGTCAATCAAGTAATTACAAATACCTAGCTTCTGAGACGGCCTCCAAAAATATGGTTTACGAAGCTGTCAGCCTAAAGATGAGGGCTAGTTCCAATAATACAATAGCATACAATTGCAATGGTATAATAATCTAACTAATAGTGAAATAATACTTCTTCTTTCAATTGCTTGATATTATAGCTCTTTTTTCCCGTTCACGAGGAAATGAACAAAGATCATTCTCATTCCCATGCAGGTGTTTTGCTGATCATGATTCAAGCATCCAACCAATTGATGTTCCAAGGACATGGTTATGGAATCTGTTGAGGAGGATCGTCTACTTCGGAATCTCCAAACCAACAATATTTAAAGGTAAAACATGCACAGAACGACTTAGACATACATATCAGTAACAGTATATAGAATAAACAAGTAGCTTACCTTCAAATAACTCTCTCTCTCTCCATAACAGTCTATCCAGAAGGGCTCCATGAAACTGCACGACAGGTGCATTGCAGAGAGCCGCTAATCTCCATGTTGCTTCCCACAGGAATCTGCATCACACCCTGGAATAGCCAAAATCGAAGCCTCTGATGAAAGGGATCCATTGGAGGAGAGAGAGAGAGAGAGGGAAATGAAAAATCCTCTCGGTGCTTTGTTTTATTTTAGTAACTAACATTTTACCAGCTGCCGCATACCAAAATCAGGGGCGTTTTTGGATGGCTGCCGGTGATTCTCATTATCACCGGCAGTTATACATGGCCGCCGGTAAAGCCACATTTTCTTGTAGTGTATGAAAACCATGATGTGGAATGTAAAACTGATTTTCATACTAACGTTGATTACAAAATGTGCCTTTTGTTTTATTTATTGTAACACCTTAGGGAATAGAATGTCCTAGCATTATTATTTTTTATTTTTCGTGCTCCTCTCACTGTCACTAGTGTTGTCTCCCTTGTACTCCACTGTGTATCCACCAACCTGACACAATTACACTTTCCTATCACCATTTTCACTCCACAACACCATACTTTTTAAACTAATTTATAAAAAAAAAAAAAAATAAAAAAATAAAAAAATAAAAAAAATAAAAAAAAAAAGAGAAACCATGTTGCCCGCAAACTGTAGTAACTACAATGTCCAGCTTAAAGTATGAAATTGTAATTCCCTTTGACACGAGTAATAAGGCAACTACAATCTGATCATATCCACTTTATTTATAACTAAAAATAATGCAATTTAATTCCATAATGCATCCAAATGAGATCTTAGAAATCCAACAACGAATCCATAAAATAACAACAACGATGATGACAACAAACAAATGCATCATTGAAAATTGAAAACCCTACCAAAATCACACAGAAGTAAAAGAAAATTGGAAAAGCACAAAACTTCATCTATGACATCCTTCACAAGTACCCTTATTTAGCCTCCAATATTCATATTAGGAGCTAATATGGTTTTTGAAGACTGAGCCAATCCTAAGACTTGGGATTCCATTGGTTCGTCATTGCATCCTAGCTATGCTTCTAATTTCACAATCAATCTTAGCTATGCACCATAGAGTTGACTACAGAGACTAGCCTTATAAAGTTGAAATAATCAAACCATTATTGCATTTCTTAGCATATATATTGAACTGTATGTCCAATTCCACTGCAACTAAATGGATGTTCAAAATCTATGTCCAAACACAACCTGGGTGATAAAAAGTATTCCTATTCCATGTCATATTACATGTGGACGTCATGATCTCCTTTCCATTTCAATTTAGTGAAACGGACTTGATTGGTTTTGAAAGATCACATGGCCAATATTGGAGCTATTTCTGTGATTTATGTGCTAAAAGTATCCATTAAAAAATGACAAAAGCGCCTTTTTTTTTTTTTTTGGTTTTTAACTTCAGGGTGGTTACTCACAGTTCTCCAATATGCATTAACATACCCTATTTCACTAAGAACAAAAAAACAAAAACACATTCTGACACCATGTTGCATTATTCGAGAATAAAAACAGTAAAAACCAGAAATTCAATATCCTATCTCTAATTCAAGAGGGAAAAAATTACATTTGCATGACCAAAAAAAGAGGAAATTTCCAAACCATTCTAGAATACTACAAATTCTTGAGTATCTAAATTTACAATTCAATGACATTTACGAATGTAAGCTCGAAGAGGGTTATCAGGGAGTACAAAACCCAATATGTGAGCTATTTCATATCGTCAACAAGGGATTTACTCTCTATTGCATTAATCTAAGCATACCTGTAAAGCAAAGAAAAAAGGGAGGGGAGGTAGATTTGAGCGGGGTTTATTTGAGTATCTAAACCATTCTTCATCTATGTAACCATCTCTGGTACACGGATTCCATCCTTCAAAGAAGGAAAACATATAAAACACTAACCATAGAAACAAAGGAAGGGAAAAATTCAAATACCTGTCTGTGGATTCTTTAACTTCTTCAGCAATAGAGAAATGGGGTTGGAAGTAGCGGCAGGGAGACATCAAAGGTGCCACCACTAAGGGACATTCTTCTCACCGGAACTGTGTGGCTTTCTTGTCAAGACCATAGGCAATGACAGTAGGAGTGGGCTCATTGATGATACACATGACATTAAGGCCTACAATGTCACCAACATCCTTGGTGGCCTGACGTTGTGAGTCATTGAAGTAAGCATGGACGGTGAGAACAACATTCTTGATGGTGGAACCAAGATAGGCCTCCGCAATCTCACGCATCTTTATAAGGACCATGTAAGAGATCTCCTCAGCAGCAAACTGCTTATCCTCACCCTTGTATTAGATGACGATCATGGCTTGTCACCAGGTCCAGGAATGACCTTGAAGGGCCAGTGCTTAATGTCACTCTGGATAGAGGCATCACTGAATCTTTTTCCAATCAATCACTTGGCATCTGAAAACAGAAATACAAGACATGAATTCAGGCATGCAACAGATGAATGAGATTTCAGCTTTAAGCTAATGAAAAACAGATCCATTTGAAATAGAAATTCAAAAACAAGAAAGAGCCGATAGAGCAAATGAAAAAAAAGCCTACCTCAGATCTAGATCTACAATAAATTCATCACTAGCAGCATAAATCTCATAAAAAGGGCAAGATCCAAGGCCAAAAGCATGCGTAAACATCTCAAAGCACTCGAAATCACAGATATGAGAGAAAATTGAGATCTGGGGGTTGGGATCTTACCGAAGATGGTGTTAATGCGGTTCATCACAATATGGTTCTTGGTAGCGTCTTCGATGAGACGCTTGGTGTCAGTGAAGGCGACATAGGAAGGGGTTGTACGGTTACCCTGATCATTGGTGATGATCTTGACCCGATCGTGCTGCCATATGTGGTGCTGAGATCGATTCCGATCGCAGGACCTTCTCCCTTTCCTGACATTCTTAAATCACTCTGAAAATCGCAGATCGAGAGAGAAGATAGAGAAGAAGGGAAGAAAACGAGTCTCTAACTTGATTTCTAGGGTTTCAATTGACACAAAGTTATGGTTTATTTCTTTTGAAAACCGTTCCAATTTGGTGTAGTGTACGTTAATGTACCGTACTTAGAATTGGGAACGGTTTAAAACCGTTTTAGAACAAAAAAAAAAGTTAGTCATTCTTAATTAGCGATTTTGGTGTAGTGGATCCCTTAGCCACTCAACCTCTTTGCCTGTTGCAGCCAGAGCTATAAATTTAGACTCCATAGTTGAGTGCATTATGCAGGTCTATTTCTTAGATCCCCAAGATACAGCTGCACCTCCTAGGGTGAATACCTACCCTGTAGTAGACTTCTTATCCCCTGCACTCGATATCCAGCTCGCATCGGTATATCCTTCCAATACAACAGAAACTCTGAATAAAATACTCCTAAGTCTTTGGTTACTTTTAAGTTGCCAAGGACTCTACTAATTGCATTCCAGTGTTCAGTACTAGGATTACTAGTAAACCTACTAAGTTTACTCACAGCAGCATATGCGATATCAGGTCTAGTGCATTGCATAACATACATAAGACTCCCTATAGCACTCGCATACTCTAGTTGTGCAACTGCTCTTCCGTTATTCTCTTTTAGCTTGATACTTAGATTAAATGGGATTTTTTATTCTTTTATATTCAGATGGTTAAACTTGTTTAGTATCTTCTCAATATAATGAGATTGACACAAAGTCTAAACCCACCCACAATATTTTTTAACTTTGATACCTAGGATGGTATTTACTTGTCCAAGATCCTTCATTTTGCATACGGAAGATAAAAACTTCTTTGTTTCAGTCACACCTTCCATTCCATTTATTACTAATTATTAACATGTCATCAACATACAAACAAATAATAATTATACAGCTACCATTAACTTCAGATATATGCATTTATCAGCTACATTATGCATGAAACCATGAGATAGTATTTTGGAATCAAACTTCTCATGCTATTGTTTTGGTGCTTGTTTTAATCCATACAAAGATTTGATTAATCTACATACTTTATTTTCATTTTCTGGTAGAATGAATCCTTTAGGTTGTTTCATGTATACCTCCTCATCGAGGTCACTATTCACTCCCCAAGTATAGGGTTGTGATGTAGTAATAATCTCGGTAAGACCGAGGTCGAATCCACAGGGACTGAAACCTGTACGTTATCTAAAACTAACTAGAACTAGAATTAGGATGAGATGAAATCTAAATTGAGTATGATTTGAGGAATAATGGTGAAATAACAGTCTAAAACTTAGGAAAAATTCAGAGAAGGAACACTAGGGATTCAGAGGATCCACTTGTAGAGATCAGGGAGATCTTATGCCTGTATCACAAATCATGGAAATTAAATGAACTGATGTTGATATAGTTTTCAAGAGATGAGAGGTATATGAATTAGAATGGATTCCATCACCAAACCATGCCCAGGAGACAAAGCAAACAACGGAATTAAACTAATTACCAACCAATCAATCATGTCATGAAGGTTAGGAAGGGTACCGACATCCTACCATGCCCAGGAGACAATGGTGAACAACAGGGCTTCCTGACGTCAGACACATAAAAAGGAAAAGAAATACTCAAAGCCATTGCAGATCTATTGTAATTTCAGTCACAATACACCATTAAAAACTGAAAGTATTCCTTTAATTAAAAAAAATTAAATTCAGTTCATGAATTGAAATCAACTTAAAGACAATGAATAAAATCCCCCATCTCACTACAAGCTTCACCTCTTAGCCCTAGCTAAGAGGTTTAGCCCGCCATGGATGGGCTAGATCTCTTAAACCAAAAAAACAAAATAAAAGAAAAAGAAAAGAAAATAAAAATAAACACTACTCTGTCCCTGCTCCTTAATGTCACTCTGCTGCCGTCTCCAATGATCCTTTCTTCACGTTCTCTCTCCCTATTATAGGCCCTCTGTCAAGAGTTTCCGCATCACGTTACACTCCAACTAGGTTTACGGAGATTTCCCGCACTTCATGTACAGCCGGACTACGTAACCTCTTACGCAGCAGAAACGCCGCACCCGATCTGCGTTTGACTTGATGGGGCCCACGATTGGTGTCAAAGAAGAAATCCACACCGTCTGTTGTGTTCAGGACAAAAAACCGTCTGGGAAGGGTAATTTTTTGTAGGTTTTTTGCATGTCCCATTGAATCAACTCAAGCCACCGTTCAACCTGTGTTTGAGTGGTATTCTCCTTGTGTGTGCGAGCATGGAGTTGTAAAACCTTTCATGTACGGTCGGTTTTCACTTCTGGAACGAGTGGACGGTCCGGATTTACCATATGACCATGATAGTGGCCCACTTAATCAGCCGTAGATCTATCCGCGAACAGAGCTCACGAAGACATCCGCTGAGATGCTGGTGGAGCTCATGATCAAAACCAGCTATGAAATCCAATCCGTCCATTGGGTTTCTGTGGAAAAACCGGTCAGAATTGACGTCTTTCGAGAAAAAATCGGCGCGGCCCACTTGATCTTTAGTTCCGCCGTCCGTAGATGTTGTGGACTCTGTCTTCACGTGTACGTGACTAAAATTTGGAAATCCACCGTATGCACGGTCGGTTTTACCTGCCGAGTACAATGAACGGTCTGGATCATCGAACCAGTCGATGATCGTGGCCCACCTACACCCGTCCATAAATCCCTGTGCGGATGCTGGAAGAAAAGAAAACTTCTTTTTTAAGAAATTGTCGGTCAGCGGGTGCTGACCGACATTGGGATTTTTCGTACAAAGCCTGTGCACGTGCACAATGTGCACACTCAGTGTACACGTGGGTCCACTGTGATGTATAGGTAAAATCCAATCCATCCATCGCTTTTCCCACAATATTTAAATGGTTGGGACCCAAGATGGAGCATATCCAGATACCAGGTGGGCCCCAATTAAGGTTTAAAGGGCTAATCTGTCCGTTGGGACACTTATACTGAGATCCAACGGCTGAAATTCGACGTGTACGGTTAATTTATGGTCCCCAGGTCACGTATGAAGTTTCAAGCCAATCGGATGGCGGGAACCATGTGATCTTGCATTCTGGACGTCCTTCGGCCACTTGAGCTTCAGTTTCCCAATTTTTCTCGGATCTCTGGCATGTAATTCCGTCGATTTTGGTCCTCTGGAGTCCGTCCCTTGCTATGGTGATTTCAGAGCATCAAATACATACATTTAGTACCTTTTTGTAGTCCCCACTTGCAGATGTACCTTGCATCACAAACACGATTAAATTAGGATTTTAAACGGTGACATGTTCATAAATCCGGTAATAACTGGGGTCTAATATGCAATATTTGACCCTCAACAGTCACCATTCAGGAATGCGGTCTTTACATCCATTTGGTGGATGTGAAGATGATGTATGGAAACTAACGCAAATAATATCCTAATGGATGTTATCCTAGCTACAGGAGAATATATGTCAAAATAATTTATCCCTTCTTTTTGTCTAAAACCCTTAGCTACTAGTCGAGCTTTAAAGGTTTGGATAGTTCCATTAGTATGATATTTCTTCCTAAATACCCGCATGCAACCTATGGGTCTAGAGCTTAGAGGTAAGTTTATTAATTCCCATGTTTGATTTGACATTATAGATTCTATTTCATCATTAATTGCTTCTTTCCAAAAAGCAGAGTCTCTAGAAGATATAATCTCTTTATATGTTTTAGGATCATCTTCTATAGTCATTACTATAGGTATTTTTCTTATAACATTTTCTCTATCTCCTTCTACAAGATGGAAAAAGATGTGCTGAGAGTCTATATAATCATCATCTAGACTTTTCTCTATTCTTGTCCTTTGACTTGAGGTTCAATAGGAGCTTCCACTACTTGTGGAGCTGTATTATCTGGTTCTCTATTAGGAGTTTGGACTTCATTATCCTTTGACTCCAAGGATAGTGGGTTCTCAAAGAACTCAAAGTCTTTTGATTCTATTATGGTGTTAGATTCTAGGTATAGGAGCCTATAAGTTTTATTATTCTGTGCATACCCTATGAAGGCGCACTTAATAACTCTGGGTTTCAACTTAGTTCTTTTTGGATCAGGAGTTCTGCAATATGAAAGACACCCCCACACCTTAAGATATCCTAGGTTAGGTTTTCCACCTTTTCATGTTTCATATGAAGATGTTTTATATTTCTTAGATGGTATTCTGATTAATATGTGACATGCTGCAAGCAGTGCCTCACCTCATAGACTGAGTGACAACTTTGCTCGTATTAGCATTGAGTTGACCATCTCTACTAATGTTTTATTCTTCATTTTTGTTAACATATTTTTCATAGAAGTTATCAAATTTATTAGAGAAGTATTCTCCTCCTCTACCACTATGGAGAATCTCTATCTTCTTGTTTAGTTGATTTTTTACTTTTGGTTTATGTACTTTAAACATGTTTAATGCTTCGTTTTTGCTCTTTAACAGATATATATACATATATCTTAAGCAATCATCAATAAAAGGTTATAAAATACCTTCTATCTCTACGAGTAAGAATGCCGTTTAACTCACAAATATCACTGTGCACAAGATCCAATACTTGAGATGATTTCTTGACACTTGAAAAAAGTTTCTTTGTCATTTTGGATCGTATGTACACTTCACATTTATCGTTTTCATTTTCTGTGTATGAGATTAAATCATTCTTAGTCATGAACTTTAAGGTATTATATCCTATATAGGCTAGCCTATCATGCCATAGTCCAACGAATTCAACCATATATGGAGAAGTGCTTCTTTCATTCATAGAAAACTTGACCATTCTGTTACAAGCATATTCATTTCTAAGAAAATTCTCATTATTTGATAGAATCAATTTTCCTGACTCATACACAACCCTTATTCTTGGTTTGCCCAGAAGATATCTAGAAATTAGGTTTTGCCTCATGTCTGGGACGTGCAATACGTTTGTCAGAATCACTTTCTTCCCAGAGGTGAATATCAGTTCAATAGTTCATTTATCAACAACATTCGATCGGACTTCATTACCCATCTGGACTTCTTAACCATTGGTCAATTTCTCATAGGTTTTGAAGGTTGATCTGTCGTAGCAGACATGTACGATAGCGACAGTATCGTACTACCAACCAGGAACTTTTTCTTAGATTGTGTTCACCTCAGTGATCATTGCCACAACATTGCCTTTTACTGCACTTGCTTCTTTTTTAGATTTGTGATATTAGTAAACTCGAGCATAGTACCCGGTTTTTCCACAGACATGGCATGAGCATTTGAACTTTCCGTTCTTCTTCTGGGTATTTTTCTTGAATCTCCCTTTATTGGGTTTTAGGGAATCGTCCTTCTTGGGATTTTTGTTGTTTGTATTTTTTACTGCATGTACTTTGGACGGAGAATTTCCATTGTCATTCTTTTTATCGCGGTTGCAGGATTCTTCCTCAATTCTGAGATGTTTCTAGATTTATTTCAGTGTGTAGTCCTCAGTCTTATGCAACAACTTCTTTCTATAGTCTTTCCACATCGGGGGCAATTTAGCGATAATCGCCCTGACTTGGAATGATTTAGGAAGATCAATCTTAATGACTTTGATTTTGTTTACTATTAGATGCAATTCTTGGATTTGAGCCAACAATGGTTTGTAATCTACCATGTTAAAGTCGAAGTACCTGGCAATCAGGAACTTGTTGGTACCTTCTTCTTCAGCCTTGTATTTGAATTCTAGGGTGGTCCAGATTTCTTTTACAGATGATGTTTGTGTGTACAGATCGTACAGATGGTCAGAGAGAGCATTCAGGATGTGTCCATGATATAAGATTTCATCTTCAGCTCGTTTGGTACGGGCATCGATCTGTTCAGGTGTGTCTTTGTCCGATGCTTCAGGTAGCAGTTGTAGATTGGATCTAAAATGTAATAGATCTTCAACGTCTTTAGAAGAAACTTGAGTTTGTCTTGTCATCTGGTAAAATTGGTTCTATCGAGCCAATCAAGACGAATCAAGTCCTGATTCATCAACTTGATAGATGATACACTAACGGCTTCCATTAGTAATAATGCTTTAAGATTGTTAAAAAAATTTATACAGAAATAATATTTTCTATAAAATATGAATACTAAAATATTCTGAAATCAGGATACCATGAAGTACGTATGAGAACGCTCTTCTTAAAGCGTTATTTGCCCCGACTCAAATAATTTGATTATGCTGAAAGGTTATAGGCAAATTACTCCTAGGATACGATGAGCCTGGTGTGGATCTGCGTTCAACAAACACGAAGACCCACTAATGGAACTCTGTTACACAATTTTCTAGCAGAAAGAAAAGAAAAAATCCCGAAAAGAGAAGAAGAAGAAAGGTGTAGACCATTGCATTGGTCTGATCTCCTGCTAATGGTTCAGATGAACCATTCTAGACTACAACGTTGGTTTGTTCTTCAAGCAATGGTTCAGATGAACCTTGCTGTCTTGCTGGAGTATCTAGCTTGTAGGGAAGGAATTTCGTATGTGTATGTTTGGAGTGTGTTTGAGATGGATTGTAAACCCATCCAGGCCTTATTTATATAGGCTAGGATTGCCAGCCATTATTGGCAGTTTCTGACTATTATGCATGTGGCGTAATACTGCTGCGTGCAACAGTTTCTGACCATTTAGACTCATTGACTGGTCGTTTCTAGCTGTTGGGCTAGTAACATGCAACAATTTCTACATGGTTAGCTTTAAGGTTGCATGAGGAGTTACACTTCATTCTAACAGATTCTCAGACTCTATATAAGTTATAAGTCACAAGGCCTCATTCGGACCTCTAGACTCCCAGCCTCCTGCCTAAGCTCTCTGTCGCATCGGTTCGCGTAAGGTCATGAAGGAACGACACGATGCAGACATGCGAAGTGTGTCATTAACACCTCTACAGCCACACTGCCTTACATGCCCACGCCCTTGCACCGTGCCCGATCACTGGAACACCTAAACCCAATTCTCCTCGAACTAGGTGGGTAAATATTATAATACTCCACTCACCACATATATACTCAAAATCCTTCTTCTCTTTTTCAATATGGGACTATTCCCAAAACACAATAAAAAGATATTTTGCAAACCTTATATATATATATATATATATATGTGTGTGTGTGTGTGTGTGTGTGTGTGTGTGTGTCTGTGTGTGTGTGTGTGTGGACCACGCATCCCGAAGTGTACAAGGTTGGCTACTCCTGTCCATTCAATTTTCAAAAGAAATACAGCACCCATCCATATTCCACCTAAAAAATGCTCATGATCAGCGCTTAGATATTTCAAGCGGGGCGATTTTCGGCAGATGGTCCATCCAGAACTTGGTCCAACTGATCAATGGTCAAGTTACAGAATGGTGGAACCCACTTGTAATGATCCAAACCGTTTATACTACGGGTCACAATTTGCATGGTGGGAAGAAAAGACAAAAGGGAGGGGGTGGGGGGGTTCAATCGGTTTATTTCAACCCTTTGATAATTTTGTTATTTTTCTTTGAACATGAATGGTCATCATGTAATTTGTAAAATGAAAGGGAAGTAACATTCAATCTGAGATTGTCTCGAGCGTGCTCCATCCAATGCAAAATCTATCAAATAAATGGTTTGGATTATTGAAAATTCCAAGTCCAACTACTAGAATTCCGACCTATCTTATTATTGCAACACATTAGAATGCATTGGAGCAAACATCACGTTGGATTAGTTTGACTTGTATATAGTCAAACATGCGGACGCAAGCGCCTACGCCATCACTCTTGACATGCGCACCATTTGCAACACGCATCGCAGGAGCCATCTCCATGCTCCACATGTGCCTTCATGGCACGCGTGTAAAAGATCACACCGTTCATCAGGTGACTTGAAGTAGAGCGGGTTGTAGACACTTTCATGGCAAAGATGGACAACAGAAGGCTTGACCTGACGTAAAAATAATCTAGACCGTCTTAAACCAGCTGCATCTTGCAAATGGAGATGAGTTTTTGGACATATCATATTTTGGGCAGAAGAAACTACTTTAGCCGATCAACCACTGGTTACTCACACCGGATTTGTGAGATTCCATCATATCGACAATTGTAGGTTTTAGTTTTAGTTTTGTTTTTACCGTAAATAGTAAATTTTAGTTTGAGTATAACTTTTGATACTTCGAGTTGTATAAGTCATGCCCAACATGAAAATGGCTTAGAAAAATTAAGAGAATAACGTGGTTATACCAAATTGGATACTTATTATTTTTGGCCAAAAACTATGAAGTCTAGTAGGAATGGAGAGCATCTATAAATAGCAAGTTTACTATTTATAGTAAATCTGCTTTTTAGGGTGTTTGAGTTGGAGTTTGAGTCTAAAACTCTGTCCTAGGTTTAAGCTTATTATTTAAAGGATTGTAATTTCATTTTAAAAAATCTTCAATCAATTTGTTTTGAATTTGATAGAAATTATTTATATTTTTATCCCTTGTGGACTCGAGGAAGCTCTATGAGGAGTTCAGAGAGCTCCGTGGATTTGGAGTAGTTATTCCCTAAGGAAGACAATGATCGACCTCATCACGTCTCTCCCTGCGTTAATAGGTGTTAGAGCAAGGACTCATTATATATCGGGAATAATGAATGTTTTCCACCAGGAGAGCCGGTTGACCATGCAGGGGCTGCAGGCAACCCTCGACTGTATTGTGGATATACGAATTTCGCTCTGAATCCAAGGCGATGCTCAGCTACCCGTGATCGTTATACAAAACAATCCCGATTTTCGTAAAGCGTTTTTAGAGGTGAGTCGTTGGGTTACCTCAGATGATTCGAGCTCCAATGACGAGGACATTGGTGGTCGTTGGCCGACGACTGGTACATGAAGATGATTAACGAGATCGTGCTGAAAGAGACTATCAAGGTAGGCTGAACTTTCTAGTTTTAATGACTTATTGCGTATAGAAGACTTCCTCGATTAGTTAGTTGAAGTAGAGCGGTATTTTGATTATATGGACATGTCGGAACATAAGAAAATGAAATTAGTTGCATTCAAATTAAAATCTGGTGCTTCTACATGGTGGGAGTAATTACAACTCTCACGTATCCGACAGAACAAGGCGCCCATCCGATCATGGCCGCGGATGAGACACCTTAATCAATTACGATTCCTCCCTAGTAATTACGAGCAGGTATTGTTCTAGCAATACAAAAATTACCGGTAGAGGAATCAAACGGTCACAGACTACACCGAGAATTCTAGTGGTTGACAATGAGGAATGATTTTTCGGAGACCGAATCGCAAAAGTAGCACAGTTCATAGGAGGTTTACAACCGATAATTTAGGACCGAGTTCGATTCATCCGGTTGTGATCGTGGATAAAGCAATTCATTGGTAGGAAGGGCAGAAACACATCTTGCAAGAGTCCCTATTAGGCCTTATCCTTCGATTTGGCCCCCATGACAGTCCCATGCAGGATTCAACACTAGCTAAAGGAAATGAACCAGTAGGAGGGCGTTTTTAACCTCCTATAACCACAAACCATGACACGGGGAGCAGTCCATCTAGGCCTCAATGTGTAACACCCACAACAACGGGTCTGAGTAGGATTCCGAATCCTTATAGTTGATCAAGGGTGAACAATTATTACCGCTATGGCCAACTGAGCTACTTATTAAACACCTGCCCTCAATGCCCCACAGCCCACTTGGCCATTCATGAAGGGGGCACTGAAGGTGAGGCTGTGAAAAAAGACCTTGGATTTGATGAGGATGAATAAGTCGATGAAAGAGTTGGTGATGAAGAATGGTTGGCCGAGGATCATGGCGAATCCTTGGTCGAGGTGACTATTTTACACTCCAAGGAGGTGCACTCGCAGCGGCACAATTTATTTCGTACGTGGTGTTCCATCAACGGCAATGTCTGTGATATAATTATATATAATGGCAGTAGTGAGAACATCATCTCGAAGGTGATGGTGTACAAGTTGTAGCTACCTACGACAAAGCATCCTTCCCCTTACTCGATTGACTAGATAAAAATGGTGAATGAGATCAAGGTAACTAAACAATGCAATATCTCATTTTTATTAGTAGAAATTATAAAGATTAAGTACTTTATGATGTGGTCGACATGGTAGCATGTCATATGTTACTCAGTAGACCATTGCAATCGGATCGTGATACGACCCATCGAGGAAGAGACAATGTTTACGTCTTCCTCAAGGATGGTCAAAAGATGATCCTTGCCCCTATCGCACCAGAGAATCACCTCGAAACTTCTAAAGTGGAGGGGGTTCCCTCCTAACCATTCAGAATTTTATAGAAGAATCCAATGAAACCGGCGAGGTGTACACAGTAGCGAGGAATCAAAGCCCTTATACATTTCACCACGTTTAAGGTCGTTGCTGAATGAATTCAAAGAAATTTGGCCCGAAGAGTTGCACGATGGATTGCCCCCATACAGGACATCCAACATCACATATACCTCATCCTTGGGGGTAGCTTGCCCAACCGCCCTTATTGTCGGATGAGTTTAAAAGAGTGTGAGACACTTTGGGGGTAGGTGGAGGAATTAATCCGTATGGTCTTTTAAGAGAGAGCATGAGCCTATGTGTTGTGCCAGCTTTATTAACATTGAAGAAACATGGGAGCTGATGCATGTGTGTTTGATAGCTGGGCAATTACAAATTATCATTAAATATCAATTCTCAATACTACAGTTGGATGACATGCTTAATATGCTAAAAGGTGCCAAGGTGTTCTCTAAACTAGATCTAAGGAGTGGGTATCATCAGATTCATATCTAGCTCGGTGATGAGTGAAAAACGGTATTCAAGACTAAGGAAGGGTTGTATGAGTGACTGGTCATGCCCTTCGATCTAGCGAACACACTGAGTGCTTTATACATCTGATGAATCAAGTACTAAAGTTGTTCATTGGCCATTTGTGTAATATCGAAACCTTGATTCCAATTAATACTTAGGACCCTTCACCTAAAACTTTAGGCTAGGCAACCTTATTTCATGACATCCTTGAAATCAATTGTTAGTGCTATTATATGATACCTCTTTGGTTGTCAAATTTTGTGTGTCAAAACCTTGGTGTGTTCTATGTCTTGGTGTGTTCTATGTTTAAGACAACCATGGACTCTTCAAGCGGCTTCAAGGTACATTTCGAAGATATAAAGAAAAGATATAAAGAAGACACAGTATTCTTTATTCACGCAAAGGTTATTCAAGTTCAAGATACAAGCAGTGTTTGAAGGTGTGAAGGTGTGAAGCTCAAAAGCAAACTCAAGATAAATGGTGTGTCAAGTTTTTGGACGACTCGTACTTTAGGCTTCAAGTACTAAAAGATTTATCATTCGTTGAATGAAGTAGAGTTCAATGTCCATACTTCATTATTCAGGTTTAATAGACCATAGTCATTGACCTTAGGGTAGGTCATTTTGGATACATTATTCAAATGTATTAAACATATTTTTGATCTGCTCTTAGACCAGTCCTGGGTCTGGTTCGACCAGTCCTAGCACTGGCTCGACCTGTCTAAGAATTTCCTAGGCCAGTCTTGGACTTGTTCAATTTTACTACCAGATTTTCTGGTTCGCTCACGACCAGTCTTGGAGTCTGCTCGACCGGTCGTGGGATGTCCTCGACTCGAACCTCGACCAGTCGTGGAGCCTCGATTCAAACTCCAGCGACTAAATTCACAGTCGCTCGACCAGTCGAGAAGGGGTCTCGACCGTCGTGGACGACCTTCGACCAGTCGTGGACTGCCTACGACCGGTCGAACATCGGTTTCCTGATTCCGCGCAGAAATTCAAAAATCTGTTTCTTCTAAGACCAGTCGTGGGAACTCCTAGACCAGTCGAAGACGAATTTCTGTAGCTATAAATAGCACACGAATTTCAGAGTTTAATCATCGAAAAATTTATCAAAGCAAGGCTCCACTCTGAGATAAGTCGTGTTTATTTAAAAGCTAATTTGCGCTTCATTCTAATTCCTTTTGTTAGCTTTTTGCATTTGATTTTATTCTAATTCCAATCATATTTGAAAAGGGGAAATCGTGTATTCCTTCTTCTTGGAATTAAAATCAAATAGAGCTAGCCCTTTGTGATTTCATTTAAAATCAATTAGAACTTAGACCTCAATAATTTGAGTATTGGACATTGAACTATCATCTCTACTCTGATCGTTTTCTTCCGGCTACTGCAAAAGGATAAGATCCAGGTATTCTACAATTCCTGTAATTTCTATTTTGGTTTTGTATGAGATTTGCCAGAAAAATCTCTATGTGTATGGTTATCTGAGGAGAGCCAGAAAACTCAGATTGTGGGGTTTTTTGATTGTGTAAGCCCGAGTGATAAAGACACAATTGTGAAGGTTTTGGTGAACCTGTGAAAACCAGTTTTATTAGAGAACGCTAATATCCCCTGTGTGAGGATATTAGGAGTGGAGTAGCATTCTGTGTGGCTGTTTGAGGACAGTTGGGAACACACAGGCGAACCACTATAACTTCTTGTCTTGTGGATTGAATGGTTATTTAATTACTTATCTTTTATCATTCAGTTCTATTTTCCTTGTGGATATGAATGTTGTAACAGTTTGAAATTCAAGCAAGTGTGGGAATGTTGTAACAATTTAGTGATTTATTTTCCAGCAATTCCTTTTATTGATTCAAGCTTAAATTCCAAAATTGTTCCAGCAAGTCGCCCTGCCATTTTTATGGTGTATGGCTGTCCCTAGAACAATACATTTGTAAATTTCTTTAGTGCAGTTTGTATTTATTTCTTTATTCCTCTTTGATTTGAGAAATTGATACAAAGACATTTCTAGATAAAAGGTTGTCCTACCATAAACATTTGGTTTTTGGTGAAGGTTGTCCTTAGAACAACGTTGTATCAACTTCTCTAATTCAGTAGTTTGAGGTTGCATTTCATTTCTGCATTGCAATTTATTTAATTCATTGGATATCATACTTTGTTTATTCCGCTATTATAAGTTTTTATTTGGCATTGTCCTATTCACCCCCCTCTAGGACATATAGCTTGGCCATTTCAGTGGTATCAGAGCCTAATAGCTCGCTTTTATTTCTTTATATTTGGATTTATTTCCTGAGCTAACGATCTAAGCTATATATAATATGTCAATTTTGATAGCCTCTCAGTCACTAGGCCTCCACCATTATGGCTCCACTATGCTTATTGGTCCAAAGCCATAATCCTTCTTCCTCAAATCCTCAATGGATGGTTTGTGGTGGCAAGCCACAGTGACTGAATGGAATCCTCCTGTCATGGAAGTAACTGGAGTTGATGGTTCTAAATCTATGAGAATTACACCCTACTTTCAATGACCCACACTTCAGAAAAGTGAGAGTAGTGCTAATGCTAAAGCACTAAATGCAATTACTTACTTGCGCACTATCACCGAATGAGTTCAAAAGAATCATATCCTGTGATACTGCAAAGCAAGCTTGGGATATTTAAAATGACACATGAGGGTACATTGATTGTCAAAAAATCTAAAGTCCAACTCCTCACAACTAAAATTGAAGAAATTCATATGGAGGAGAATGAAATGTTTATGGACTTCTATATAGATTAAATGACATTGTAAACTCAATGTGGGGTCTTGTGTGATAAATCCCAGAAAGTAAAGGTGTGCAAAATACTACGCTCTCTTCCTGAAGACGTTCAATTCTAAAGTAACCGCAATCCAGGAACTTCGTGACACGAACAAATGAAGGTGGAAGAACTCGTTGGGTCTCTCTACAAACTTATGAATTAAATTTTTAAAGCTCCTAAAGGAAAATCAATTGCTTTAAAATCTTCCAAAAAACGGTAGAAGATAAATCCGATTCTGAAGATGACTTAGCTCTTATTGCAAAAAGATTTTACAAAATTTTTAAAGTAAGAAAAGATTGATTTTCAAAAATCAATGATAAAAAGAAGTTTAGATCTAAAACTCGAAAATCTTTGAAAGACAGTCAGTGTTACAACTGTCATGAGTATGGCATCTAGCAAACAAATGTCCTAATAAGGACAAAACCCAAAAAGAAGGGTATGTTGGCTACATGGGATGAATCATCTGACTCTGAAGTTTCTTCTTCTGAATCAGAAGATTCTGAAACCGAGTCGGCAATGAGGTAAAAGCCCTTATGACTCTAGCCAAGTTTACCTTCTCTGATCACGATGATTCTACTAGTGAAGAAAATTTGGATAATGATCATGAGAATGAAGAAGATCTTCAAGATGCTTCAATGCCTTATACAAAGAGAGTTGTAAAATTGCTGTGAAGCTTAAACTTCAGAGAGAAAAATTTTTCTAAACTTAGAGATTGTTTGACTTGCTTGTTTTAGAAAAATCTCAAATATCAGATTATTTTGAAAAATCAAAAATGATTTTAGAATTCAAAACTCAACTCTCTGATTGTTGATTAAAATCTGAAATTGAGAGATAAAGAATGAAGTGTCTTCTCTTCTGATTCAAAGGAAACTTGGAGGTATGCCCAAGGTGATTCTAAATTAGAAAAACTCCTATCCGGTTCAAAAAATGTGGCGATAGATCCGGGTTGGGGTATGATAAAACAATACCTCATAAACAGAAGAATTCTCCACCTAAATTTGTGAAAGGAGAATCCTCTAATTCAAAAGAGAAAAACACTTCACAAGGTTTGTCAAAACAACAAAAAATTTTCAAAAACCTAAAAGCACTATGTCAACTTTAAAAATCAGATGAAAAATCCTTTAGCTGAAAAAATAGTTGATTTACTCAAGGAACTTTTAAAATCTAACTCTGTAAGTCACTCTTACAATATAAACAAAAGAAGACCAACTATGTTCCTAAACCTAAAACTGTTATGAAATGGGTTCCTAAAGTTGACTGCTTGGTTGCTCACACTGCTTTCAAAGCAACTAGCCTTTCAAAGTGGTACCTAGACAGTGGTTGCTCCAGGCATATGACTGGTGACAAAGCTCTTTTCACCGATCTACAAGATATGACTGACGGGTCAGTCACATTTGGTGATGGTAGCAATTGCAAATTATTGGCCAAGGTACGGTTCAACTTTATAATCTACCCTTATTTAAGAATGTTTTATATGTTGAGGGTTTAAAACACAACTTGTTAAGCATATCTCAATATGCGATAACAATCATAGTGTGAAGTTTTCCAATCAAGGTTGTGAGATTATAGACAAAAAGGGGTCTGTGATATTACTGGTCTCAGAACTTCTGAAAACTGCTATATAGTGAGAAATGACAGCTCACTAATCAAATGTGTTACATGGTCCATACCAATGAAACAGAATTATGGCATAAACGCCTTGGACATGTACACTACGGAATTTATATAGATTGAGCAAAGAAGAACTAATAGAAGGTCTACCAAAGATTCAAAAAGTAGATAAAATATGTGGTGAATGCCAGTATGGTAAACAACTAGGAGATCTCACAAAAAGGTGAACTCCAATACCACATCAAGACCACTCGAACTTCTCCACATGGATCTAATAGGACCAACTAGAACGGAAAGTCGAGGTGGTAAAAAATACATTCTGGTTATTGTAGACGATTATACCAGATTCACTTGGGTTTCATTTTTAAAGGACAAAAGAAGAACCCTTGATGAAGTGAAAAAGATAATCAAACGGATCCAAACTGAAAAATGTTCTCAAGTGAATAAGATCCGAAGTGATCATGGATCCGAATTTGAAAATAGCGGTTTTGAGAAATTCTGTAATGATCATGGAATATCACATGAATTCTCTGCACCAAAACTCCACAGCAAAATGGCATTGTGGAAAGAAAAAATAGAGTTCTTCAAGAAATGGGAACTGTTATGCTAAATAGCATGAAGGTTTCTAAGAATTTATGGGCTGAGGTGATTAATACTGCTTGCTATATTATTAATCGTGTTTATACTTGCAAATCAAATAATAAAACGCCCTATGAAATGTGGTTTGACAAAAACCTACAGTCAAATATTTTCGCGTTTTTGGCAGTAAGTGTTATATTTTACGTGACCGGAAAAACTTGGGAAAATTTGATACTAAAAGTGATGAAGGATTATTCTTAGGATATTCATTAAACAGTCGTGCATATCGTGTACTGAACAAAAGGACCGGAGTTATTCAAGAGTCAATTAATGTGGTCATAGATGATCACTTAAATACTTCGGCCCCTAGTTCAGATAATGATGAATTTCCATAATTGAAAAAACCAGAAACTTCATCAAGTGAATCTAATCATGATGTGAGGACTGTCAAAGATCATCCAACTACACAAATCCTTGGAAATCCTCTCACTGGTGTACGCACTCGTAGACAATTAGAAGATTTTTGTAATTACGTGTGTTTCACATCTCAGATAGAACTGTTAATGTAAAAGAAGCTCTTTCTGATGAAAACTGGATAGTTGCGATGCAGGAAGAACTTAATCAATTTGTCGTAACGATGTCTGGTTATCTTGTTCCAAGACCGAAGATAAACATATATTGGAACAAAATGGATTTTCAAAAATAAGTCTGATGAATTGGGAAATATATTCGATTCGAAACAAGGCAAGACGTGGTGCAAGGGTACACTCAAATTGAAGGTATCGATTTTGAGGAAACTTTCGCTCCATTGCACGCCTTGAATCAATCAGATTATTTATATCCATTGCATGTTTTAGAAAGTTTAAGATTTATCAAATGGATGTAAAGAGTGCTTTTCTTAATGGTGATTTTACATGAAGAGGTTTATGTTGAACAACCTACAGGGTTTGAAGATCCTAATTTTTCTAATCATTTTATCGCCTTAAGAAAGCTCTCTATGGGTTGAAACAAGCTCCCAGGGCATGGTATGAAAAAATTGACTAAGTTTTTACTGGGTCACAATTTTCAAATGGGTAGTGTTGATAAAACACTCTTTGTTAAAAAGCAGAACAATGATATTTTAATGGTTCAAATCTATGTTGATGATATAATTTATGGATCAACTTGTACTGACATGACTGTGAGTTTGCAGATCTAATGAAATCTGAATTTGAGATGAGTATGGTCGGAGAATTAAACTATTTTCTAGGATTGCAAGTTAAACAGCAATCTGATGGAATTTTTATTTCTCAAACTAAATATGCTCTAAATTTAGTTAAGAAGTTCGGATTTGAAAATGGTAAGAATTTTTGATACTCCTATGAGTACTTCTCTAAACTCTCAAAAGACTCTACAGGTAAAGATATAGCCTAAACTATATCGAAGCATGATTGGTAGTTTACTGTATTTAACAGCAAGTAGACCTGATATTGCTTTTAGTGTTGGAATTTGTGCTAGATATCAGTCTAATCAAAGAATCTCATTTGACTGCTGTTAACGCATTATTCGTTATGTTGCAAGTTCAGTTAATCTGGGTCTTTGGTATCCCTATGATACTAGTGTTCAATTGGCTGGGTTCTCGGATGCTGATTGGGCTGGTAATATGGATGACAGAAAGTCAACCAGTGGTGGTTGCTTTTACATTGGAAATTGCATAGTTTTCTTGGTTCAGCAAGAAACAGAGTTCCATTTCACTCTCAACTGCTGAGGCTGAATACATTGCTGCAGGAAATGCATGTACTCAGTTAGTCTGGATGAAACGCATGTTAAGTGATTATGGTATTGCACAAGACTCGATAGTTTTATATTGTGATAATTCAAGTGCAATTAATATTTCCAAAAATCCAATCCAGCATTCACGAACTAAGCATATTGACATTAGATTTCACTATATTCGTGAACTTGTTGAAGAAAAAGTATTTGTTTAGAATATATTCCAACCGAGAAACAACTTGCTGACATTTTCACCAAACACACTCGATAAATGCAGGTTCAATAAATTGAAATTTGATCTCGGTATGTGTAATATAAGATGATTGATTATGCATTTTGTATATTATATTGTAAATTCTTCATAGTTTTTTATGAAATTAAAAAAATAATAATAATATAAAAATGCATGTTTTTGGTCTTACACGACCAGTCGAGGATAGTCCTCGACCAGTCGTGGTTAGACCGGTCGAGGACTAATCACGACCGGTCGTGTATCGCGCTGGTTCCTTTAATTGGGGGAAAAATCACTTTTTCCTCATTTCCCTCTTCTTCTCCAACGGGCTTAGCTTCGACCGGTCGTACCCATCTATGGGATTTCTCCAGGTTTGAGTATTTCTCTTGATTTTGTGAAGAATCTTGAACATTGCTTCTTGACTTCCTTGTTAGTGTTGATTATTTCATATTTCCTTCAAGGGTTTGGGGGTTTTCTTCCTCATTTTCTGATTTGGTTGAAACCCATCTTGTTTTTCTTGAAATTTCTTCAATCTTTTCAAGAATATGGATGTTAGAGGTAAAAAGCGAACTAGTAGAGGTGCTTCTTCATCTAGGTCTAATGTTATTTCTCGCCGTCATCTTAGAGATCCTAATGATGACCCTCCACAAGTTCGTGATTTTCGTACTAAGGGTTATTGTTGAGAAAGCAGTTAGTATTAATCATATTGCTCAATTTAATCTTGTTCCTCTTCTTCAATCTGTTGGTTGGGTTAACATTTTGAACTGGGGAGGGCCGGCATTTCAGTCAATTGCTCAGGCCATGGTTGCATGTATTACAGACTTTTCTCTTGAGGAATTAACTTTATTGTTACTACAAGAGAAGGGCCTTTACTGTGGATCGTCATTTGATTTCTGGATTAATGGATATTCCAGTAATTGATGATGGAATCCACCCTTCCACATTGGGTGATAAGTTACCGAATCTGAAAACGTCTATTTACTAGAGCCCTTTGTAATATGGATGCACCTTGGTCTGTCAATGGTACCGTTCTCAGTCCAGGTGGCTGTTGCCCCAGATACAGAGTTCTTCATCATATTTTTACTTCTAATGTGTATCCTCGGCTGGTAACAAAACTGAGTTGACTCTTCTGATGGTTCGTATACTGTACTCAGTCTTAGTGGTGCCAATGTTTGCTTGCCTTCGTTGATCTGTTCTTCTATTATTCAGTTTCGGTCTCAGCCAGGTCATGATGGTGACATTCCATTTGGATATTTGTTAAATGTCTTAGCTACTCATATGTTGGTCACTATGCCTGTTGGTGAGCTCCTATCCAACACCTTTTTTCAACAACTCCAACCTAAACAAAATGAAGTTGAGATTGGCCGCTGGTCAAGTTGATAATGTCGAAGGTGGTGGAGCTGCTGAGTTGGAGATGCGAATGAAGGAGATGATCTTCCTGATGAGGATATCAACATGGATGATCTTTTTGATGATATTGTTCTGCATCTGAGGATGATCCAGATTTTATTCCTTCTGATTTCGATGCACGTCTAAGTGCATTAGAAGAAAAGGTAGAAATATGCATGTTGGCCATAATGCACAATTTAAGAAAATGCATAAGTATTTGAGGCGCTTACAAAAAGGCCTTCATCATATTGATGCTACCATTCCTGCTCCTTCTTCAGGGTCTGATTAAATTTTTTTTAAATGTAGTTTGAACTGATTTCACTTTGGATTTTTCTTGGTACTGTTAAACTTATACTGTGACTTTGGTTGTAGTATCTTCTCCTAACACTTTTATGCACATTCTCTATTTTACTTCTTGAGCTTATGGATCTTCCTTTGTCATATTTTTGACAAAAAGGGGGAGAGAAGAATGGTATATATATATGTTATTTAGAAGAATGGTATATAATGTTATTTAGAAGAATGGTATATATATGTTATTGTGTTGTTGACGTTGTGTGCATCATTCCTTAATGGGGAGTCTTATTGAGGGGGAGTGATTCATCTCTCATATTGTGTATTGTCATGTGTTTGACATAGTTTACAACTGATTCATGATTCTCTATTGTGATTTTATATATATGTTTTGTCACAAATTTGACAAAGGGGAAGATTGTTAGTGCTATTATATGATACCTCTTTGGTTGTCAAATTTTGTGTGTCAAAACCTTGGTGTGTTCTATGTCTTGGTGTGTCTATGTTTCAGACAACCATGGACTCTTCAAGCGGCTTCAAGGTACATTTCGAAGAATAAAGAGAGAAGATATAAAGAAGACACAGTATTCTTTATTCACGCAAAGGTTATTCAAGTTCAGATACGAGCAAGTGTTTTGAAGGTGAAGGTGTGAAGCTCAAAAGCAAACTCAAGATAAATGTTGGTGTCAAGTTTTTGGACGACTCGTACTTTAGGCTTCAGTACTAAAAGATTTATCATTCGTTGAATGAAGTAGAGTTCAATGTCCATACTTCATTATTCAGGTTTGATAGACCATAGTCATTGACCTTAGGGTAGGTCATTTTGGATACATTATTCAAATGTATTTAAACATGTTTTTGATCTGCTATTAGACTAGTCCTAGGTCTGGTTCGACCAGTCCTAGCACTGGCTCGACCTGTCTAAGAATTTCCTAGGCCAGTCTTGGACTTGTTCAATTTTATCAGATTTTCTGGTTCGCTCACGACCAGTCTTGGAGTCTGCTCGACCGGTCGTGGGATTCCTCGCTCGAACCTCGACCAGTCGTGGAGCCTCGATTCAAACTCCAGCGACTAAATTCACAGTCGCTCGACCAGTCGAGAAGGGGTCTCGACGGTCGTGGACGACCTTCGACCAGTCGTGGACTGCCTACGACCGTCGAACATCGGTTTTCCCTGATTCCGCGCAGAAATTCAAAAATCTGTTTCTTCTAAGACCAGTCGGGGAACTCCTAGACAGTCGAAGACGAATTTCTGTAGCTATAAATAGCACACGAATTTCAGAGTTAATCATAATCGAAAAATTTATCAAAGCAAGGCTCCACTCTGAGATAAGTCGTGTTTATTTTTTAGCTAATTTACGCTTCATTCTAATTCTTTTTTGTTAGCTTTTTGCATTTGATTTTATTCTAAATTCCAATCATATTTGAAAAGGGGAAATCGTGTATTCCTTCTTCTTGGAATTAAAATCAAATAGAGCTAGCCCTTTGTGATTTCATTTAAATCAATTAGAACTTAGAACCTCAATAATTTGAGTATTGGACATTGACCTATCATCTCGATCGGTTCTTCTACTCTACTCGATCGGTTCTTCCGGGCTACTGCAAAAGGATAAGATCCAGGTATTCTACATTCCTGTAATTTCTATTTTGGTTTTGTATGAGATTTGCCAAAAAATCTCTATGTGTATGGTTATCTGAGGAGAGCCAGAAAACTCAGATTGTGGGGTTTTTTAATTGTGTAAGCCCGAGTGATAAAGACACAATTGTGAAGGTTTTTGGTGAACCTGTGAAAACCAGTTTTATTAGAGAACGCTAATATCCCCTGTGTGAGGATATTAGGAGTGGAGTAGCATTCTGTGTGGCTGTTTGAGGACAGTTGGTGAACACACAGGCGAACCACTATAACTTCTTGTCTTGTGGATTGATGGTTATTTAATTCCTTATCTTTTATCATTCAGTTCTATTTTCCTTGTGGATATGAATGTTGTAACAGTTTGAAATTTCAAGCAAGTGTGGGAATGTTGTAACAATTTAGTGATTTATTTCCAGCAATTCCTTTTATTGATTCAAGCTTTAAATTCCAAATTGTTCCAGCAAGGTTGCCCTGCCATTTTTATGGTGTATGGCTGTCCCTAGAACAAGACAATTTGTAATTCATAGTGCAGTTTGTATTTATTTCTTTATTCCTCTTTGATTTGAGAAATTGATACAAAGACATTTTCTAGATAAAAGGTTGTCCTACCATAAACATTGGTTTTGGTGAAGGTTGTCCTTAGAATAACGTTTGTATCAATTCTCTAATTCAGTTCGTTGAGGTTGCATTTCATTTCTGCATTGCAATTTATTTAATTCATTGGATATCATACTTTTAATTCCACTATTATAAGTTTTATTTGGCATTGTCCTATTCACCCCCCCTCTAGGACATATAGCTTTTCCATTTCATCAATCTTTCAAAACATTAAAAATATAATAAGATAAAACAATCACCAGAAAACACAAAGAATTATAGTGGTTCGGTGTTTAGCACACATCTACTTCACTCCCAAAATTACACCCCAACGTAATTTGGCTTTCCACTATGTCAAGGTTTTCACAAGTTCACCTCAACAACCTCTTTATAGTTTTTTGTGATTTTCGCAAGCTTACTACAATAAAACCTCTTAGTGATTTTCATGGCTAATTACCAATCAACCCACTGAGATTTTTGGGCTATCTCAACAATCCAAATGAAATAATAAACTAAAATAAATACTTATCTTCAGATGACGAAACATTGATGTGGAGATACTTGATGAAGTCGAGGCTACGATCAATGCCAATCTTGTTTCTTGGATGAAAATGAATTAATGTATGCTTACCAGAAATGATATATAGGGATCTAATGTTTCTCAAAGAATAAAAAATCCTAACGGTTGTGGATTCAATTCTCTATTCTCAAGTAGATATAGTTTACTCTCTAATTGAATTTAAACTAACTTGAGAAATGGAATTGAATAAGCTAAAATAAAATAAGAATTACCACACAATTAGCTTTGAAGGACCTGAGTTTCTCTATTTGCTTCAGGATGTTTTATCACACTTTTTTTGTATTGAAATAATGAGAGAATGTCTTTATTTATAGCCAAGGATTTGGAACTTTAGTCACCTAAGAAAGGCTTCGGCTGGCTGGATTTCAACGATATTGTTCTAACGGCTATCAAACTTCGCGGGATAATATACATAAAAAAATCAGCTAGCCAAATCAACTATTCAGTTGGCCGAATCTCCTTAAATATAAAGATTTTTCATTGTTAAAAACTTGACCCAAGACACCTTTGGGCTGGCCCGAGCCAAGTTCAGCTAGTCAAACCCAGAGTTTGGCCGACCGAACTTGCAATACATTTTTCTGTTTGATGTTGCTGTAAACTTGGCTGAGGTTGAGGTTGGGTTAGCCAAACCAAATTTGGTTGGACGAACCAGAGGTTGGGCTGGTCAAACTTTAATAAATTTACATAGTAAAATTTATACATTAAGCATACAAGGGTTATGTTAAAAAAACATCTAACCTAGGTCTTTTCGTAGTTTTATTTTACCTGATGGTTGGCATACGCATTGATCTTTCTCTTGTTACTATACTGAATCTTCTATTCTTGTGATGTTGAGACACTCTTCATGAAGTGTCGTCAGGATTGAAGTGTGCTAAAAAGATCCAACCACATTTTGCCTATGAAATTTGACAACTACTGTGTGCTTCGAATATAAGAACTTACACATCTTGATATATAGTCATGGTGAGACGGAGCACATGAAACATCTCAAGTAGGTGCTACAAGTCTTGGCCGTTAACAAGTTGTACCTCACTTGAAGTGCAATTTTTTAACGGACAACCTGTTGTTCCTAAGATTTGTTGTGATGTCCACGGGCATCTGTGTGGATAATGAAAAGGTACGAGGCATCAGGGATTGGCAGATTCTGATGAACATTCATGAAGTGAGGAGTTTCCACGGGTTGTCAACATTAATTCTATCGTTGATTCGTGCAAAATTTTAGCACTATAGTCACACCCATTACAGATTGCATGCAAAGTAGCCCGTTTTAGTAGATTGATGAGGCTAACAAGAGTTTTGCTGAAATCAAGCATCGATTGTCCACAACATTGATTTTAGTTCTTTCTTGTTTCGACAAGATGTTTGAGGTTGAGTGTGATGCCTCATATGTCAGAATTGGAGGAGTCTTATCACATGAAGGCAGGCCGATAGCCTTTTACAGCGAGAAGCTCAGCGAAGCCCGACAGAAGTGGTTGACATATGAGCTTGAAACTGTACATAGTGGTTCAATCACTACGACATTGGCGGCATTATCTGATTCAGAGAGAGTTTATTCTCTACACTGACCATTAAGCTTAAAGTTTATTAATAGTCAGGCTAACGTGAATCATGTGCATGTTAGATGTGTTATATTTTTGCAGGAATTCATGTTTGTTTTGAAGCATAACTTAGGGTAACAGACAAGGTGGATGATGCACTTAGCCACCATGTATCACTACTTATTACAATGAGCAATGAGGTAGCTTCAAACTGTCTCAAGAAGTTATATGTCGAGGACAAGGAATTCAAGGATGCATGGATAAGATGCCGAGAGGTTCATCCTAGTGACCTACATATGTAAGACGGTTTCCTCTTCAAAGAAATTAACTGTGGCATCCCCCAAAGTTCTTTGAGGATTAGATTATCTAAGAGCTATATGGTGGTGGCCTTGGTGGACACTTTGGGTGAGAAAAGACGCAGGCTCATATTGAGGAACAATATTACTGGCCGGAATTGGTACATGGCGTGGGTCAAGCAATGCAACGTTGTCATGTTTGTTAGACCTCCAAGGGGCAATCTTAGAATATAGGCATCTACACCCCGTTACTTATTCCTGACGACCTTTGGGAGAACTTATTTATGGACTTCGTGCTTGGTCTCCCATGAACACATCTTGACATGAATTCCGTGTTCGTGGTGGTAGATTATTTTTCAAAGATGGCGCACTTTGTCCCATGTAATAAGACCCTCAATGCAATACACGTGGTGAATCTATCTTCAGAGAGATTGTGTGGCTACACGGGGTTCTCAAGACCATTACTTTTGACCATGACAGGAAGTTCAATAGCCACTTTTGGCTGACTTTATTGGATCGGTTCAGTACGCAACTTCAGTTCAATAGTGCTTACCACTTACAAACTGATGGGCATATTAAAGTTGTGAATTGCATGTTGGGAAACTTTCAGTGTATTTCAGGTGACAAACCGAAGCACTGGGATTTGGCCTTGTCTCAAGCAGAGTTTGGATTCAACAACATGGTGAACTGCTCGACAAGAAAGTCCTCATTCCAAATTTTTTTTGGTTGAGTGCCCCCGCCACACACTCGACTTGGTCCCTTTGCCCAAGTTCTCGGGCATAGCATTGTAGCAGAACATATGTGGTTGATGACTTGTAACATCATGAAATTTCCGCAGCCCGAGTACATACTAGTGCCCGAGAATTCTGAATGTTAATAATGTATAAATTGGATGTCTTAAAAATCCCACCATTTTTTTTCATTTAGATCACATCTAGTTACATTCATAAATGTAACCATTCACGAGAATAAAATCACTATATTTATTATTTCATTAGAGTAAAAGAATTCAACAAATTATCAAATGCTCTCTTAAATGAGAACTTATTACATAATCAAGTTGCAGCAGAAACATAAATAAAGCTAAATCATGAAACTATCTTCTTGTATATTCAATAAAGTCTTCTATATATTCAATAAGTCTTCTATAGGGAGGTGATCCTCTGGGTTTCAATCTATACGTCACCTGCATCATCTGTACGGTTAGAGAGGGTCAACGCCCTACTCATAGTCAGGGTCATTCCTTTAAAGTTTACAATAATTATAATAATTCACAAGGATATCGAAAGGGTACCGATACTTCTCATATTCCACATATACAAGGGTATCGATGTGCGCAAAATTCTATATGGTATGCATGCCTAGCAAAATATGTGCAGTTTATCACACCTAGCGATCATGGTCACAATGTGAAAGGCAGTTTAATACATCCGACTCTCCCTGTTTGCTCACACTGCGGAGATTCGCCGGCGTGTCTCACGTTAGCATGGATTTATGCAAACATATCAAGGTGACATAATAACGCGATTGGGGGATTTACGTGACACGATATGTTCATGGATCTACTATTTGTGACATCCAATCTCGAAAAGTGATGTAACATGCATGACGATTTACTTACATTGATTGTGCATCACGCCAACTAACCCACGGAATTACGTACCGACCAAGAGGGCCGCTACCCGAAACGCATTACGTCCATGATATTATGATGATCATTATAAGTGGAATTCCTGACACGATACTTGCGTGCAGTATAATATAATGATATGAATTTCTATAGTGCTAATTCATATGGAGTTGATAAACAGTAAATAAATCTTGAAACAAGGAAAGATGTATAACCAATTAAATTGCAAAGTTTAAAGGAAAGATCCTCACCTTTAGTTGTCTGCTCGTCCACTACCACGGTTCCATGCCCAAAGATGCACTTTAATATCAAATTTCTCCCTAATTCACGTGGTTTGAATGGTTAAGAATTAAACTAGGTCCCTATTTATGATAGTGCTAGATCTAACTATATTATTGAATATAAAAGAAGACCTTGGCTAAGGTATGGTTTTAGATCTTCCATATGTTTCATAAGATGATTAATTTTGACTTAGAAATTTGGAAGTTTCGGTGTAGCCTTCCTTTGAGTCGACTACCTTGTTGGCAAAAGGAGAAGATAGCAAAGGGAGGAAAGAGTATACAGTTTCCAACCATGGTGACGGTTCGAACCTGAACTTGGATCAGTAATCCGATAAGTCATTGAACATCTTCAGGCTTCTCATGTAGCCAATTATACGCACACCTAGACAATAATCTTGGGGGCGAGATTTTTATTTAAGGGGGGTAGATTATAGTGTCCCGATTTCATGTAGTCAGTTATACGCACACCTAGACATATATATCTAAGGAATACATTGAAAATTTTAACAAATGAATTGTTATAAAATGGTAGACGTGATTAAATTTTAGGGATGAAATTTGTTTAAGGGGGTAGATTATAACACCCCGAACTTTTCAATACCCGAGTATTGAAACTTCTCAAGTGTTACCATAAAATTTAACTTAGTATACACGTGTTCTATACTAATTTAGTTAATTTTAACCTTACATCTATTCTCCAACTTGAATTTGACCGTTGGGGATAATGTTCATCCATAAATCAAGCCATCCGACCCTTGATTTTGAGATATGACCATAATATTCTAAGTATTGTAACTTATCCATCATAACCAGCTGTTCAGCCAACTACTCACCACTGGATAAAGATACTGACCGTCCACTCTGAGTTTGGACTACCCAGTCATAGCAAACTAACTACTTGATCTCTACATCATTCACACACGCATCGGATTGAGATTCCAATCTATTCATATTGTCCACCACTTAGGAATATGCTTAACCTACCATTAGAACTACAATTCAAGGAACTTACACATGTGAACAAATCACTTAAATTTAATGGTATACATGTTCTACCTGTTGATGACTCCAAAATCTACTTGTATTCATCCGTTTACAAATTGACCATATAACCACTTACATACATGATTAGAGTATTAACCATTAAGTTTTTCTATTTCTAACATATCACTTGACCACCATCCATTATGTTAGTTGATATATGTATTCTCCTGATTAATTTGGTGAATAATTTATTATTCGTAATGATTTATATATAAGTTCTTTTGTAAGAATTACTTAGAAACGTGCCTATAACCATGTAGAACCATTAGATTTCCCAAACTCTCATAACAACAATAATTACAAAAATGTCGTTAACCTAGACCCTTGAACTCTAGATCACATGGTTCTAACGACCCGTTTGATGCGAAATTTTATACCATGCCTTGTATCATAAAGTAACCATATATGTCAAATTTTAACTCTTAGATCATTATAAAAGTGACCTAATTGACAAATCAGGCCCTTAACCATTGATTTTATGTCCATCGAGTGAAGAAACCTCGTAGGTAGTCATAATAGGATATTTTCCTTCGTATGAACGACTTGGATTGCTCATCATATGGACTTAGTGTGAAATATGAAGACCCCAGTTTGGTATGTTTTCTTATACGCGAAGTTATCCTTTTGAGGCTTACCAACTCCTTATAAATTAAGATCTTCTGATTTAACAACTTCTGTCGTCCATCGCAACTCAAATTTGGAACACACTTTAGTCTCATATTTAACACTTGGTTCATATGATGGGCAATCTGAGTCGTTCATATGAAGAGAAATATCTTACTATGACTACCCACGAGGTTATTCACTCGATGGACACCAAATCAACGGTTAAGGGGCTGATTTGTCAATTGGTTTACTTTTACAATAATATAGGGGCCAAAATTGACTGTATGGTTAATTTATGATCCATAGGCATGGTATAAAATTTGACATCAAACGGATCATGAGAACCATGTGATCTAGAATTCACAGGTCTAGGTAAATGTCATTTTCGTAATTATTGTTGTTATGAGAGTTTTTAAGAAATCTAATGGTTTTACATGGTTATAGGCATGTTTCTAAGTAGTTCTTACAAAAGAATTATATCTAAATTATAATGAATAAAGAATTATTCACCAAATTAATCAAGGGAATGTACATATATCAACCAACATAATGGATGGTCAAGTGATATGTTAGAAATAGAAAAACCTAATGGTCAGTACTCTATCATGGATGCACGTGGTTATATGGTCGGTTTTGTAAACGGACGAACACAAGTAGGTTTTTGGAGTGATCAAGAGGTTAGACATGTATACCGTTAGATTCGAGTGATTTGTTCACAAGTGTAAGTTCCTCGGATTGTGGTCTAATGGTAGGTTAAGCATATTCCTAGGTGGTGGATAATATAAACTAATCGGAATCTCAATCCGATGTGTGTGCGATCGGATGTAGAGATCAAGTAGTTAGTTTGCTATGATCGGGTAGTCCAAACTCAGAATGGACGGTCGGATATCTTTACCCAGCGGTGAGTAGTTGGCTGAACGACTGGTTATGATGGATAGGTTAAAATACTTTGATATATTATGGTCATGTCTCAAAATCAAGGGTCGAATGACTTGATTTATGGATGAAGATTATCACCAACGGTCAGATTGAATTTGAAGAATAGATGTAAGGTTAGGATTGACTAATTAGTATAGAACACATGTATATACTAAGTTAAATTTTATGGTAACACTCGAGAAGTTTTTATACTCGGGTATTGAAAAGTTTGGGTGTTACATGAATTGTGGGCATTCATGTGGATATAAAAGCCAAGTTGCAAGCTTTGAACGACAAGTACAAGGAATAAGTCGACAAACATTGGTGGTAAAGATATTTGAGGTGAGTGACCATGTTATGGTGCATCTACGCAAGGCAACACTTGAGGTCTTGGTATCGATCCCTAGTGGGGTTGGCTAACTTGGAGTGTGTGTACTGACATAGGTGTTTACTAACAGGCTAACCTAAAATATTATATTATATATATATATATATATATATATATATATATATTATATATATATATTATACACACGCAAGGACAGATTCTTGATTGGAACCTACCACAAGTTAAAGAACAAAAATTAGACTGTACCGGGGGGGAAGGTATCTTCCAAAAGATCAATGATAATGCTTATAAGGTCACGGTTTAGATGCATCATGATCAAAAACTACACTTATTTAATAAGTTTATTTTAAGTTAATGCATGCCCTCATGTACAAGCTTTGAGTTCTTGTATATCAAGCATCATACTCTCCAATCTGATGGCAAGCTCAGATCTCACATCCCAATACATGTGCTCATGTGGATGTGCATGCATGTGGAATTAGCAAATCACATAAATTAAGAAATACTACTAAACATTCTTGAAGGAATTTAATCAACATCTAATGTGCTGGTGTCAGATGTTCTAAAGAGTTACCAGAGATTTGTGGTATGGTGTTGAACTTGAAATTTTCAAGGAGTCAACATAGCTTGTTGTCAACCTTATGCAGGTGGGTAGAATCTAGGTGCCAATCTTAAGCCATTGCATCTTTGGACCAAATGAAGCATGCCAAATCCAATGGGACCCACCATTCTTGCAGATACCCACATCATGGAGCCCATGCTAACCTTAAACCCAGATTGAAAACTTATTTTCTTAAACCCGATAACATAATAAACAGAAAACCAAGAATGTCAAGCCCTACCAACTTCAACATTCAACCACTCAAATCATCAAGCAATGGCCCATTCATTATATCCCAATCATGTTATTAAGACAGATGACCATGTGTAACCCATATCATACTAGGTTAGCATGATATGCCTTTTGTCCCACCACACACAATGCGTAAGACATCCAAGTAGTGTATAAGATAGGCCATAAAATGAATATAACCCACATGGAAATTAGGCCAATTTACCACAAGTATCCCACTAAGGCAGTGGTGTCGGATCCTCCTCCATCCATTGATTTCTATGGGTGGCCCGCCAAATGAGGGGCCATATTGTTTTCTAAAGGTTGAACTACAGGGAAGGCAGTGCGGAATTATAATACCACAATCTCGATTGATACGAACAACTTTTCAAATCAAAAGACAAAATCAACAATAAAATCAAGATTTAAGGGAAACTAAGAACCCTAAACACAATAGAGTGGTTGAGAAACTAAATGTTGAAGAATTGAACAAACAGATCCAGGGTGTTGATGTGATGGTGAAGACTGATTGTGACGATGTTGTTGACTAAGGGAGCTATTTGTTGTATCTTTCTTGATTTCTTTGATCTTCTACATGAATGATTCTAGTTCTAGATTTGTTCTATGCAACACTTCTTATCAAGAGAGAGAGAGACCCTAGAAATAGGAAAAAGAGAGAGGGAGAGGAGAGAGAGAGAGAGATGGGTATTTTTGACCTTGAGGTTGCAGATTTCGTTGTCGAGAAGCGAGAAGTTTTTAACAATGTTGTCAGAAGACATGGAAACAAGATGATTTTCTTTAAAAGAAATGTTGTGTCTCTACCATAGCTTTAGTTATTGGAGAGAGAGGGGGATAAAAAAATGGAAAAGAACATGCCACATGGAAATAATGTTGGTGGGTGTTTTTTCCTTTTTTTTTTTAAAGGCTTTCACTATGGTTAAAGTCGTTGAAAACCATAGCGAAAAACCCAAAAAAAAAAAAAAAAGGAAAAAATGTCCGTCATTGCTTCTTTTTTTTTTCTTTTTTTTTTTTGCAGTGAAACATTCCTCGAACAATCGTCTATGAAGGTCATAGAGTATCACGCCCCTTCCTTAGACAATACTGTCACTAGTCCATAGACATCAGAATGAATATAGTTGAGCACCCCGCTGCTAGTGTTTGTAGCAGTCTTGAACTTTACCTTGCACTAGTTTCTCATAGACGCAATGCTTATATAAATCTACCTTACGCTCCTTAACTCCCTTTAATAGTTTTCATTCGTAGTGTTTCATTATGCCCATCTCGCTCATATGCCCTAGCCGTATATGCCAATATTAGTATCATCTATGTTGGATTCTGCATGTGAGGTATTAGAAACCTCACCCATAATCATGCTCTCATCCACTTGTAGAAAATTTAAACCTTATGTCCCTTCATCAACACAATTGTACCTCTAGTGACCTAGATTACACTGCCCGTTGCGGTAACGTGCAACCGTTCGTATCTAAAACCCCCAAGTTATAAAGTTTTTCTTCAGATCTCTGCAACATACCTGACATCACCTAAAGTTTGTATGACTTCGCCAAACATCCTTACCTTGATGGTCCCTTTTCCGATAGCCTTACATGTTGCGTCATTCCCCATCAGAACACTTCCACCATCATTGGACTTATAGGAATCGAACCAAGTCTGATCTGGGTACATTTGATATGAACATTCTAATCGAGTATCTAAGTATTTAGAGACGACTCATACCTGAAGAGACCGAGAGGTCTCCTTCTAAGTTCTCTTCCTCTACACTTACCGATTCACCTGTGTTTCATTTTCCTTTACTTTTCAGGTCATCTTCCATTTCTAGTAGTTTCTTTTAAAGTGCCCCTTAATGTCACATGTTGAGTGTGAAATATTGCATATTTTTTCCTATTTATTCTTTATTTTTATGAACATGATAGTGCTTAATCGATCTATTTCTACATGTTTTCTCTTACAAGATGATTTTGAGAGCTTAAGGTGAAATAGATGTTAAAAGCATGGATTTGATACTTAAGAATTACCAAAGTGAGGATTGGATCTTTGGAGGCCAAGATTGAAGAATTCAAGAGTCTAAGATCCAAGAAAACCAAGTGAAGAAGGAAGAAAATTGAGATTACAAAGTGTAGAAAACTAAAAGTGCTGAACTTGATAGTTCATTGTCATCAAACATAGCTTCAATGCCATAAAAAAAGTGTTTGATGCCATCAAAGGAGGCTCAATCCCATTGAAAAAAAAAATCAAGTTTGGTTGTTGGACATATGGGTACAATTCTCGATACCATCAAAGACCAGTTCGATGACATCGGAAAATTTATGATTTATGGGATTACCTCGCTGGATAGTTTTGGACATTTTTTGATCCCATCAAGCACATGTTCGATGACATCGAAGCCAGTTCGATGCCATTAAAGGTCAGGAGTGAAGGTCTTAAACAGATTCAAAAGGCGGCTATTGACAGCTTCCGAATTCGAATCGAACTCTTTGGTTGGATTTCGATCCCATCAAAGTTCCATCGAAGCTCCCATCAAAGCCGCGATAAACTGCATAAATTGAAGTCAGTTTGAATTTTCTGAGCTCTTCTAAGTAAGAATTAAAGTAAGAAGAGTAGAGAAAGGAGTGATGCTGCTTCCAAGGAATTCTTTCTTTCTTTTCTAATTAGTTTTTATATTTTTCTTTAAGAGTTTTAGTTCAATCACGCATGTCTTTGGTTTGCTAATCTCTTAACTAGAGCTAAGAGGTGAAGCTCGTATATTATTTTGATGTTTATCTTACTTTAATTCTAGTTTATGTTGAACTTCTATTGATTTTTAGTTTGAATGAAGGAATATTTTCAGTTCAATTTGATCCATTATCGACTCCAGGCACAGTAGATGCTTAGGAAGGCTGTGATACTTTCTTACATGTATGTTTTGCAATTGTGTGATCTATAAATTCCTTGATCTACCATCGGCTCTGGGCATGATAGATGCTTTGAATTCCCTGCGATCATTACACTCGTGTTATGTGAGAGAACTAATATGATGAATGTTCAAAATCTCATTATGTTTTAACTATTCCATCATCCGACAAGATAGGATAGAATTTTGATTCCAGTTGTGTTCTTATTGAATCGAGTAAGGTAGAATTAAGATGACTATAAGTGGATCCTTGACACTCTAGTTTTTCCTTTGTCGTTTATACATTATTCGCAATTGATTTCTCATATTCCATATTCTAGTTTAATTTAGATCCTAGTTCTAATTTTAGTTTGTTTCAGAAAGCACACTTATAGTAAGTCCCTGTGGATTCGACCTTGGTCCCATTGAGTTATTACTACAATATAACCCTTCACCTGGGGTTGTGAACACCACAGTAGAATCATCCTTAATTTACCTTTGATTTTGATGTAGATATTTCTTCCTGTTATATCGAGATCACTCCACGAATCTCCCACATCCTTAACCCCCTTTCGCAACCAGCCCTATCACCTAAGAGTCCTTATCACTCGACTTCTTCCTAATCTCATTAGAAATGAGAGCTACAGTGATCTCTTCCAACTTCACTTTATTCTTCATATATAACAGAGTAGTGATGAGATGGTCGTATAATGTGGGAAGTGAAGTAACATAGCTTTTCTTCTTCATTAGCCATCACTCCAAGCCTTAACAACTCGCTATAGATCTTTGTAAACAAGTTCATGTACTCTAGGAAATCCGATCCTTCCTTCATCTATAGCCCGAAGAGTCATTTCTTCATAAGCAACTTATTTGTTAGGGACTTCGACATGTATAGGTTTTCTAGTTTTCTTCCACATCTCTTAAGGAGATTTTTCGTTAGGACATTGTACATGACTTCATCTAATAGACATAAATGGATGGTGCTCATAGATTTCTCCCTGAGATCATTTTATTCATCATCTGATATATTTTCTGGTTTAGTATCCAATAATGCCTTACTTAACACTTGTGAAATTAGAATATCATTTACCTTCCACTGCCACAAACTGAAATTGTTCTTTTCATCAAATTTCTATGTATTGAACTTCAACCTTGGCATCTTCGCTGAATCTTGAAATGTCCTTAAACCCGATGCTCTATTACCACTTTATTGGACTACAAATTCCCTATATCACACCACAATGATGTAAACCCGAGCCACAACAAACCTGGATTAATACTAATTCGTGCGTTTTACAGAAGCATGTATAACAAAGATAAAACAATCACAATAGATTAGAATAACCAATAAAGTAATCACATAGAACACAACAATATTTAAGTAGAAAACCCTTGTGAAAAAAAAAAAAAAAAAAAAAACTATGGCACAAAGTGACATAGATCCACTATAATCAAAACCTTAGAGTTTACAGACTCACCTTCTTCGATAACAAATGTAACCTGATCCCCATTGCATGCATAACCTCTTAAGAAACTCGTCCTAAGCCCTTACAAATATTGAAAACCCCTCTCACCTTGCGAAAACCCTCACCCATAGAGAAATAACTCATAAGTATGATAATAGCATTCCTAATCCGAAATTAAGCTTTAAATAGCCCAATTTACACAACTCTGTGAAACAGATTCAGTCAGACCGAACATAACCTTCAGTCGGACCGAATCAACATGATGGGACTTTTGGTTGAACCAAAATGTCAAAAACATCACAGCATGCAGCTTGAGAATCTGCCAATTTTTGGTCGAACCAAAACTAGTCTCAGTCGAATTGTAACACCCCATACTTTTCAGTACTCAGGTGTTACTATGGAAATCTAACGTAGATTGGTTTAAGAAATCCAAAAATCCTTGATCATTAGCCTTGGGTTGATCCAACCATTGAGTTCTCAAGAATTAATAATAAAATATCAATTTTAGATTGGTAAGCCCACCTAAGCTATGGATCTGCCTCATAATTGAACAGGAGTCCTAATGGCACCAATAGAACCAGATGGACAGTGCGGATTTCCCAAACCAACCATATGAGCCCCACCTTATGTAATGCATGCACACAACAAGTGCACTCCTGTGGAGCACTGAACCATACCTAGGTCAAATGGATGCTGACCCGAGCTCACCTGAAAAAGAGAGCTTTCTCCTCTCTTTCTTTAGATGCGTGTTTAAACCTAACAATGTCCTTTCTCTTGATATGTGGCCCACCATCATTGTCATCAACATGATGAGAACCGTCCATCTTATAGATGGGACATTTCCGACCAAAACATGTTTGCTTCGAACAAGGATACTCATGCACGTGAGCACAGTTTCCAGCGCAATATTAGCTAGCAGGTGAAACCTTTTGAAAGCGGAAACTGATTTCTTGACAAGCTGACAATTCATGTGCACCCTCTCCTTCATTCTTAACCACTCATTCACGAATAATCTAACCCCTTCATGCTAGGGGTTTTTTAGTTAGAGGTGAAAATCTTTTCGGTTTCAGTTCAGTTAGAGGCGTGGGAAGTTGGCATTGCATATGAACCACTCGTGGCTCCTTCAATCCATCCTTTGTCTAAGAAAGCCCTATGAGAGAGCCTAAAAGCTTCTCTTGAAGCAATTAGGGTTATTCTGCAATTGTTAGGGTTTTCCCTCTCAGCTACATGATATGTTGAAACCATCGAGGAAATGCTCATAACTATACAAAATGTGGGTCCCACTAGTTCCTATGGACACATCAAGTCCAATCAGAAACCTTAAATCATAAGGAAATCCCATCATTCGAGTTTTTTCATGATTGGCCAGCTCTTCGTCTTCTTCTGGCCAAAAACACCCACCATCTGGTTTGATCATAGTTTACTAATTTAAATCATTCGAAAGGTGGGCCTTAGCATCAGATGTACATCTATGGTGATGGATTGGAGTCACGCAAGTGTGATCGACCTTAATCATCATCTTTCATCATGGATTCCTGAGTTAATATGGTTTAACATTTGCAATTGTAACTAATCATTAGATTAGTTAATTGAACTCTCTAGATTTTTTGAACTCCTCTATAAATAGCCAACTCCTTTTTAGACATTCCCTTTCAAACTCTTGAAATTGAGAGTAGAGAGGAGGAGAGAGAAAGAGTTATGAATGCTACACCGGGTCTTCCACCGAGTCAACCGAGTCATGTCATGGTTTTCATTCTGTGTAGATCTGTCCAGACGTTTCTAGACTACCAGAGGGAGAAGGAAAGCAGAGAAGAAAGAAGAAACTAGAGTAAGAGCTCTTTTCACATGCAGAGTTGCTGTCGGTTTGGGTTCAGGCTGCCGGGCTGGCTTAGATCTGAGTCATGGGCGAGTTGTTTATGAGCCATCTCTACTAAGTTAGTGTAACATCCTGAAATTTCCGCGACCCGAGTACATACTCGTTCCTGAGAATTCCGGGTGTTAATAATGTATAAATTGGATGCTTTAAAAATTGCACCATATTTTTTTCCATTTAGATCATACCCAGTTACAGTCATGAAGGTAACCATTCATGAGAATAAAATCGATTTTATTTATTATTTCATTAGAGTAAAAGATTTCAACAAATTATCAAATGCCCTCTCAATGGGAGCTTATTACATTATCGAGTTTGTGGTGGAAATATAAAAATAAATCATAAAACTATCTTCTTATTTATTCGGTACAGTATTTAATAAGAGGATAGTCCTCTAGGTCTTCAATCTGTACATCACTTGCATTATTTGTACGGTTGAAGAGGGTCAATGCCCTACTCATAGTTATGGTTATCCTTTAAGATTTATAATAATTCAAGAGATTCATAAAAGTAGTGTAAGGGTTCTGATATGTCTCATACTCCACCACTACGAGTGATATTAGTATGCGCAACAATTGTATATATGAATACATGCCTAGCAAAGTGTGTGCGGCTCATCATACTTAATGATCATCATAATTTGGAATACGGTTTATAAGAAACCCGACTCGCCCCGCATCCCATAATTGCGGAGATTCGACGACGTGTCCAACGTTAACGTAGATTTATGCGAACATCTCAAGGCAATAAAACAACGCGGTTGGAGGATTTACGTGACACGATGTGTTCATGGAATGACTATTTGCGACATCCAATCCTGAAAAGTGATGTAACACGCATGATGATTTACTTAGAACGATTGTGCACAACGCCAACTAACCCACAGAATTATGTGCCGACCAAGAGGGTCGCTACCCGTAATGCATTACATCCACGATAAATATTTGAATCAGTAGTTGTGATACCTCTAACACATCACTTACATCGATAGAAAAATAATTTGAATCATGGAAGTTTTAGAATTTTAAGACACATGCCCAAGTCATAAAGGTAGATAGCACAACACTAACAAAATAATGAGGAGAGTAACAATGGTTAATTCAACAAAGAGGAGAGTAGCAATGGCTAACTCAACAAAAGAGGAGAGTAACTGTAAGACCTGTATCCTAGACCGTACCGTTCCGTAGGCTTCCACGGTCTTCCCTATCGAATTTTGGCAACCTTTAACCCTTAACCGGTATTTGCGTGCGACCCTGCGTCACATGCCGTCAACCTAAATCGACTCAAACTGAGACTTGTACCCTTGCGACCGTGCCGTCGCAGCGGTTCCGATGTCGCGTCTGGCGCGCCAATTCAATACTCTGGCCAAGAGATGTGGGTCAGCGTTCAGTGCGAGGAAAATGTCGTACATGCGAATTTCGAGAGAATCTCTATAATATGTCACATCAATCAATCAACCAATCAATCCCATCATGTCAAGTACATGTCAAGTACACATCACCTTTTTCCCATTTCCAAGCAACCCCAAAGTCAAAAAGTTCTTACACAAGCCCATACTTTTCTTATACTAAGCAACCCCAAAGTCAAAAGTTTCTTACACACCCATCACTCACCATATCCATTACCCATCTCTCTCTCTCTCTCTCTCTCTCTCTCTCTCTCTCTCTCTCTCTCTCTCTCTCTCTCTCTCTCTCTCTCTCTACAACCCTCTCTCTCTTTTCTCAACTCATTTTCCCAAGCAAGTAAGAAAATCCCAAGTCCAAGCTCTCCCAAACCTCCATGAGAGAGTTTTGAATGTGGCCCACTTCTTACCCTCTTATCTCTCATCTCAACCATCCAAAATTCATCTCCTCCATTAGGATCGAAGCTAAGGAGCAAAGGAAACTAAGGGAGCAAGAAGAAGGTGGTGGGTGATTTTGGATCTTCATTCCTTTAATTTTGGTAATGTAAGGGCCCACCTGTGTTAGGACCCACCTTGATGTATGCTTATATTCAAGAGGGCCCATAGTGGCGAGGCCCCTCCGATAATGCCGACCTCTCTTTTCTCATTCTCTTTCTCTTTCCCTATGATCATGGCCCCCCTATGATGTTTACCTCCATCCATCTACCGGTGGACCCCATCCATATGGGACACACCATGATGTTTATATGTCATCCCAACCGTCCATAGGGGGCCCACCTTGATGTGGCTAAGAGTGGGGTGTGGCTACCAGTGAAGTGTGATCTAATGTGGGCCCCAGCCCATAGCTCACGTGGTAGACTGAGTGAAAGATACCTCATTTCAACGTTGGGACCCACCCAGTCCATAGCTCAGGTGGTAGACCGAGTGGAAGATGCCTCGTTTCAACACTTGAGGTCTTGGTATCGATCCCTGTGGAGGTGGCTAACATGGGGTGTGTACTAACATGGGTGTGCTAATGGTGGAGTGAGGACTGACGGTGGGGTCCATGGGACCCACCAGCGTCGTCCGTCCATTCTGATGGGCCGCACCATAGCCTGTGTTTTATCCTAACCGTCCACCGTCATTGGCCGGTGGGACCCACCCCACGTGTGGGGGCAACACCCTGATGTGTGTCTATCCAGCCCTGGATGGCCTGGACGTTAGATATACTATATATATATATATATATATATATATATATATATATTAATATGCCTTTTGTGGTGGGCCTACGTGGGACCCACCTCTATTCTTCCTTAAAGACAGCAACAGCTGCATGTAGTATACAATATAATATTATTATATTATGTGATAATAAATGGTGTGGTGGGCCCTACGTTGAACCCACCTTTGTTTTCCTTAAATAGGCAGCAACGCTTACTGCAGGTATGTGGCTGCTCTTTCTCATGAACGTTAGCACGTTCTGCGGGTTCCACGTGATGTACGTACACCTCCACATTGTTCTGATGGTGGGACCCACTCCTGATGCATGTGTTTCATCCTTGTGGTGTGGGGCCCAATGATGTATGTGCCATATCTACACCGTCCACTATTTGAATGGTGGGGCCCACCATGATGCACACGTTGTATCCAAACCATCCAACCATTTGTGAGATCATTTTTTTGGCATGAGATGAATAAGTGAGATCCAAAGTTCAAGTGAACCCCACCATCTGCAATAACAATGGGGTACAACGACAGCCACCGTTTAAAGCTTCTTAAGAGCCATAGTGGTTCCCACTCAAGCCGATATTCGGCTTTCACTTCATTTATCTCTATGTTAACTTATGATCAGGTCGGATCTCAAATATACATAAGGGTGGGCCCGATTTGATATTCATGAGGCCCATCGGTGCGGCCTATTTGATGTACATGAAGCCCGTTGGTGCGGCCCATATAATGCGGCCCATGTGATGGGGCCCGCTTGGCATAAGAGGCCCATTGAGAAGTATTCGAGGCCCAGGTGCGAGGCCCACCTGTTGTATATTCGAGGTCTGATGAGATATATGTTGGCCCATATGACGAGGCCTATGTGACGTAAATGAGGCCCACCATGATTGTATGTGAAGCTATGGGCCATTATATGTTCAGGCCCTATGTAGGCCACCCCTTGGGATCAATGTTGGTTTGACGTCCATATTGATGGCAATGATGGTTAGATGTCCACATTGTGACCTTCCCTTAGGCCTTGTTAGGCCCATTTTCATCGTCCTTTTGGTGGGTTAACCCAAATAAGTCAGCCTCATTCGCTGTAGACGAACGACTTCATAACCACGGCCGACGCCGATTATCGACCCTGATTATTGGTGCCGATTACCGATGCTGATTATCGGTGCCGATTGTCGAGGCCGACACCAGTTATCGATACCGATTATGAGTATGTGACAACATAACACCATAATACATGCCCATACGCATCATCTACATGTTTGTGATGAGATGAGTGATTGATCATAGTACAAGCCTTTGGGCAGATTGTTATGGGACTCCTTGGTAAAGGGAGATGCCCACATGAGCTCACGGTACACGCATGATTGTAGTATGACTGGATTGCGTGATTCATGCATCTCGCATTGTGTGACATGTATACCATACGCCCTAGCGACATCAAGGCCATAGCCACCACAGGTATATCATGGTTGGCAGGATCAATACAGAAAATCGTGGTTGGGGTGCTATAGATATCCCTAGGTGAAAGTCCCTAAACCCTTATGGTATCAGGAGGTTGCTCCAACGTCTAGACCGAGTGGGTATATGAGCGCCGAGTGCCGATTACCAGAAGGCTGCACTTTTCACTGTGTCGTGGTCAGTTGGAAGGGGGTGCGACCTAACCCACTCGAGAGGAGGGGGCAAAGCTAGGCTGAGTTTGACCAGCTCGAGGAATGGGTCTTCTATCGACGAGCCGAGCCCGATATTGGCAGGCGGATAGTGAGGTCTTTTTCACTCACCTTATTGCGCGCGATGGGGCGGCAATCTGGTTCAGAGTGTACTAGACCCCGGTGATATTCCAGAGTTGAGCTGTATTGATATGTGGACTTAGATAAGGATTGGTGTGCTTTTATTACATCTCGCATTGCATGGCCTTGGTATAGCCGATATCATTCATGCCTTGTGTTCACTCCCCAAGTATAGGGTTGTGATGTAGTAATAAACTTGGTGAGAACGAGGTCGAATCCACAGGGACTGAAACTTGTACGTATTCTGAAACTAACCAGAACTAGGACTAGGATAAGATGAAATCTAAATCAAATGATTTTTTTATGAATAAATGTGAACTAATTATCTAAAAATTAAGAGAATTCAGAGAAGGGAAACTAGGGATTCAGAGGATCCACTTGTAGAGATCAGGGAGATCTACGTTTGATCCAAGAACTCAACTGGATTTCGAGTCCCATCTTCATCCAGTTGGAAGATATGTCGCTAAAGCACAATTGAACTACTCTTGATCTAGTTTTCAAAGGATAAGAAGGATGAAGATTAGCATAGATTCCATCACAAAACCATGCCCATGAGACAAAGTACACAACAGAATTAAACTACCCCACAACCAATCAGAGAGATGATGGCAGGAAAGGTTCCGTCATCCAACCATGTCCAGGAGACGATGGCGAACAACAAGGTTTCCTAGCATCAAAATAAAAGGAAAGGAATTATTCAAGCCATCATAGGTCTACTGTAATTTAAATCATAACAAACCATTAACGACTAAAAGAATTTCTTAAATCAAACTAGAATCAATCAGTTCAGTCTAAATCAAACCCGTAGAAGCTCCCATCACGCCACAAGCTTCACCCCTTAGCCCTAGCTAAGGGGTTTAGCCTGACATGGCTAGATCAAACTCCATGGGATTCATAAAAAGAAAAAGAAAAATATAATAAAGTTCAACTCTGTCTCTCTCTCCCTGATCAATAGAACTTCTAGCCGTGGATGATCAAGTCCTTCATTCGATCCTCGGCTCTCCCTTGCTTCTCTTACCTTTATAGTTGCTGAAGGTCAGTGCTGTGGAGAGCTTGAAACGGTGCGGAATTGGTGGATAGTTTCCGCACAAGAGACGTGCAAAGACAGCTGGTTGAAGTTGTTTTTGGAAACTTCTTGCGAAAGCTTTCTTTGTAGCAAAACCAGCCCATAGACGTCCCTAACGCAAGATCCAAGCCATTCAGTCACCTTGGCTTTGGTCGATCATTCCCTGAACTCTTTTTGGATGGTCAAGATCGATGGACCGATCCTTTTCATCATCACGGAACGTCCCAAGGCGTTCCGGGCTCTCTAGACGCGCGAACAGAGCCAGCGCCTCTTGCGCTGGCTGATGGTGGGTCCCATTATCCGAGTTGTGTACGAAATCCACTCCATCTATTAGATTTCCCTCGAAAAACCATTCGGGTAGGATGGTTTTGGATTGATTTCGTTATGGTCCACAAGAGTTTTCTCACTGCCGTCCATCTTACATTTGAGTGCAATCCGTCTGTGTGTTCATGTATGGGACCATAAGGAGACCTTGAAGAAGGTAGTGGACACCTCCTGGACCGAATGGACGGTCCTGATCAAGCTGTTAGGTCAAGATGGTGGCCCACAATTTCATCCGCAGTCTGATTGCGAAACAGAGTCCGCAAAGCATCTTTTGTCGTGGTTATTGAGGCCATGATCGGTACAGACGGAGAAATCCATTCCGTCCATTAGACTACTTGTGAAAAACCATTCAGGAATGACGAGATTGAATTGATTTCGGTGTGGCCCATGAAACTTTGCATTGTACCGTCCATTCTCCGTTTGGATAGGATATTCAAGCGTTCGGTTGCATGAGACCAAAAGTTCAGCATGGTTGTGGTCGTGGCTATCCTCCGAGGTTATTGGACGGTTAGGATCATAGAACCTGATGATGAGTGGGGCCCACAATACAAATCAGCGTCCGCATGGTGCGGACACTGTTCCTTACGCAGAAGCTGGGTCGGGTCAGTGCCCGCTGACCGACCCAGGCGGTACGGTGCAGCGCCAGCTGACCGAGTTTGGTGCTCGTGCATCACACATGTGGGTCCACCAAGATGTTTATAAGACATCTTCTCCGTTCATCCCTTTTCTCATCTCATTTAAGACGTTGAGAACAAAGTTGAAGCATATCCAGATACCAGGTGGGCCCCAATTTGCTGATTTATAGGTTAATTTGTCCGTTGGGCCACTTTCAGAGGGATTTAATGGCCAAAAATTTAATTGTACGGTTAATTTATGGTCTTTAGGCCATGTATGAGGTTTCGAACCGAACGGATGGTGAAGACCCTGTGATGTAGTATTCTGGATGACTTTCAGGCCACTTGAGCTTCAATTTCTTGAATTTCTCGGATCACTGGCGTGTAAATCTGTCGATCTTGGTCCCCTGGGTCTGTCCTGTGCCTTGATGATTTCAGAGTGTTAAATCTGTGCATTTAGCATCCTTTTTCAGTTCAGCTCGTAAATGAACCTTGCATCACAAACACAATGAAAATGGATCGTTAACAATATTATGTATGTAAATCTAGGCCGTAACTGGGGTCTAATATGCAATATTTGACCCTCAACACCTTGCATCACATGGCCTTAGTACGACCGATAGTATTCATGGATCCTTCAGCATATTCCGCATTACTCTAATACTGCATAATTGTATTACTACCTTGCAACACACTTTCACCACCCTCTAAGCTTTCTATAAGCTTATGCACGACCGTTGCGTGCAGGTGACGTTGGATCGCAGCAGCAATGAGGTAGGAGCGCATATCAGATCAGATTGGAGCCTTTGTCTATCATCATTGTATTTTCCTTTTTGCTCACTGTTCTTATGAAGTTTTTAATCATAGTGAAAATGTGATGAAGTTTTTGGTTGTTATTTATGGGTTATGCCTTTGGTTATGCTTATTACGAATCAAACTGATGTTGAAAATCTTCCTCGTAGCATCCCAGGATCGGAACCTGGCGAATGGGCGTCGGGAGCCAAGAATGGGGTTCTATAGAGGCTGTTGGTGTCAGATTCGGCGATTGGAAATTTTGTGAGCCCGGTTTCCGAGTTTGGGGCGTGACAGTAACAACAGCTAACTCAACAGAAGAGAAGAGTCACAAGGGCTAACTTAACAAAATTGATAAAGGCAAGGACAAGACTTGTATCCATCACCCCACATAAATTAATAAAGATCATGCATAATTAAAATCATACCTTAACCATCATTCCCAAGGATAAATAATTGTTGGTGGTAAATTAAACAATTGTAGGAAGAATTCACAGTAACATGAAGGCATGTAAAAGGCAAGATAAATCATATTAACTCAAATTAATGTAAGCTTAAAGGAATTCATTACCTTAGCCTTAGATCTAAACCCTAAGTAGATATCCATTTAGGAAAGCTTCTACAAGAAAATCTCCCATATGAATCACGACATCGCTTGAGCAAGAGGGAGACACCATACATATGGAGAAGGAAGAGGGCATCTAGGCTTCTCCTTCTCTTTCTCCTTATCTTTCTCTTTCTTGTTCTTTCTCACTCTCTCTCTCTCTTTCTTTCTCTCTCTCTCTCTCACTCTCTCTCTCTCTCTCCTTGGGCGTTGGGAGATTGGGTGTGTGAGATGAGTGTGTTTCACATCCCATTTGGATTGGGTTTCTCCAATTTTCCCTTTTCTGACAATCTTTCTTTAAATCTAATTCGTCAATTGTGTAAGGGTCGTCGAATAGAGACGGGATATATGATTTTCTTAGCGATCTAAAATTTAGATTGGCCTATCTTAAAATTCTCCTAATGGGTAGGCTTCAACCTTCAATAGTGTAGGATCATAAATCAGGGCATAAATTTTGTATAACCTCTTAGTCATATGAGACCAAAGTGTGGGCCAAATTTGAGTTGTGATGGATGAAAGGAAGTGGTTAAATCGGAAATCTAGATTTATAAGGAGTTGGTAGGCCTTGACAGGATAACTTCGTGCCTAAGAAAAAGCTTACCAAAGTGGGGTCTTAATATTACACATTTGGTTCATATGATGAGCAATCCAAGTCGTTCATATGAAGGGAAATATCTTACTACGACTATCAACGAGGTTTCTTCACTCGATGGACATCAAAATCAATGATAAGGAGCTGATTTGTCAATTGGGTGCCGAAATTTGACATGTATAGTTAATTTATGATACATAGGCATGGTATAAAATTTCACATCAAACGGATCGTGGGAACCATGTGATCTAGAATTCAGGGGTTTAGGTTAATGGCATTTTCATAATTATTGTTGATATGAGAGTTTTGAAAAATATAATGGTTCTACATGGTTATAGGCACGTTTCTAAGTAATTCTTACAAAAGAAATTATATCTAAATCATTATGAATAAGAAATTATTCACCAAACTAATTAAGGGAATGTACATATATCAACCAACATAATGGATGGTCAGATAACATGTTAAAAATAGAAAAACTTGATGGTTGGTACTTTGGTCATGTATGTAAGTGGGTGTACGGTTGTTTTTGTAAGTGGATGATCACAAGTGAGTTTTTAGAGTGATCAAGAGATAAAACATCCATAATAGGCAGCCGCTTCATGATGCGACTCCTTGTTGTAAAACTCTTCTTTAGTGGTAGCTGACTCCGGGTCCGCCGCATGTTCATCAGCTCCTATACCTGTCTTCTATGTACGGTTGAAAATTGATGAATGAGTGGCTAGCTCAGTGTGATCTCCCTTCAAGATTACACACCGCCGCCCTAGACAAGAAATAACATAAAACATACAAGCAATCCAAAACATAGCAAATGCAGCCTTATTATGTGCATGGATGTGTGAATGCAATCATCGCCTCGGGATGCTCATCCGTGCGGACATTGGGCTCATCACCCATGCAATCATCGACCTGGGAATACCATCCAGTAGGATAAATACGTACATCACGTACGATAACAATAAATGCTAGTCTGTGCCATGTATGCATGATTAGCCAACCATTATTAATCCAGTTACAATCAATCATTTTAAGTAAGCTCAAGGTCACTACGGGAGCTTAACACCAGCGTAGACTAACAGCTCGAGTATAGGTCCCATACCACCATTCCCGACTCATGAGGCTACTGCCTTAGGATGTGTGTAGAACCCATCAACACGTAGCCAATCAATTCTCAACATTAGGAAACTACCACTGTATGTTGACTAGGAAGGAAATATAGAAATCTTTAAATGCAGCGACTAAATGAGATGGTATGTATGATTCAAATACAAGTAACAACAGTGGTAATAAATGTTACGAGGTTCATTCCATAGTCAGGTAAGTGGAATCACTCCATAGATGGTAAATCCCATGAACTAAACCACGACTAACCATAACTATCATGTTAAGGATTTATTCTCATCACAATCAGTTTTGTTACACCCTAAGCACAAACTCTCTTTAAAATAGGAGTTTCCATAGAGAGGTTTCAAATAATGTGTTACTTTCAAACAATACAATCTCATGAAGATTTAGACATGCTTTGATAATTGAAGTAAGGCTCATTTATACAGTCAGTTCAAGAATCATATATCCCTAATTATCAATTTCTAAAGCATACGTCTCAAGTAATTAATCGAATATTTTTGTAAATCCAACTCATGCCTTCAAGGTAACAATTAGTAATTTAACAAATTCCAAGAACATATGGTAGAGTATCCAATTCAAACGGCCACCCCCATAACACGTGGTGAAATAAATTTTGATCACTTCTAAAATACATAACAATGACTACCTAATGATTAACAAGGCAGGAGAACATGTGCTCTAAACAACAAGTTGAATGATTATCCACTCCCAGGATATCATTTACTATTGCTATAAAAGGCTATCCTTAATCTAGTTTAGAGATGGAAAGCTCAAGGGGAAAGAAATTATCACCTACGGGTCGTAGTTTTTTCCTTGATTTGAATATCCGTGTGTAACTAGCGGCTCAAAGTCACGCGAGTAGTTTTCCTAGAGGATCAATTTGCATTAGACAAAAATTCCTAATGTTTTCACCTACTAACATATTGAAGGTTTTGTGGGATTCAAAAGGACCCACAAGTTAGGTTATTTGGGCCTACCATAAGGTGACTAGGCCTATAGACTTTTGTCACCACAGGTGGCCCAATCTTTGGGCCCAAGCTCATTATCAGTTAAGGGTTGAATTGGGTCTGTTTTTGCTCGGCTATTGGGTCCAAGTATAAGCCCAAATGGGGCTGGTCCATAGCACTACATGGGGAGGCCCACATAAAGTAGGCTCGCTGAACCCTGGCTTGTGGGGCCCACTGTAACATGGTACGACCCGCTGGGCCTTTACCCAAGTGCAGTGTACCTGATGTTTAGGCATGGTGCAGCCCACCTGCTGTACAAGGTGTGGCCCACTGAGATTTGTAGTGGGGCCCACTAACATCCAGTTGGGGGTGCGGCCCACCTGCTTCATGTGGTGTGCAGCCCACCTGCATTTTTATGTGGCCTACCAGATATGTGGTGTGGCCCACTTGATACTTTCGTGTGGCCCACCAGATATGTGGTGCGGCCCACTTGTTATTTTTGTGTGGCCCACCAGATATATGGTGTGGCCCACTTGTTATTTTTGTGTGGCCCACCAGATATATGGTGTGGCCCACCTGATATTTTTGTGTGGCCCACCAGATATGTGGTGTGGCCCACTAGATGTGGTGCGGCCCATGACCTGGGCTTCTTACAGTCCAGAGTATGGGCTGGTTTCAGCCTACATTTCAACTGCCCTTGAGCTGGATAATCAGCCGTTTCCAAACACCAACTTCAGCAGTTTTCAAGCTGCCAATGACTACCATTTCCAAGCTGATTTCCAACTGCTACCATGTTGCAAGTGACAGTCATTTTCAAGCTGTCTTCAACTACCTTTCAGCTGCAAGTTTTAACTGTTTTTAAGTGAGACTTTCAGCTGTTTCCAAGCTGAATTTTCAGCTGTTCTTAAGTGAAAATTTTAGCTGTTTTAAGCTAAATTTTCAGTTGTTCTTCAGTGAAAGTTTCAGGTGTTTCCAAGCTGAATTTTCAAGTGTCTTTAAGCAGAAATTTGGTCGCATTTCCCCAGTGGTTTCAGGCTGAAAATCAGCTAGTATCTGGCTATTTTTCAAACTAAAACCTGCTGAATAATCAGCTCTTTGGATGGTCCATTTATGAGGCCATTTTAGCCTAGATTGGAGGCCGGTTTTCAGCCTGATCCAAGGCCTGATGGGGGCCTGATTTCAGCTCCAACCGTGGCCCATTCCTAGGCCATTTTCAGTCTGTCTTAAAGCCCAGACAGGGGCTCATTTTCTGCCATGTTTCTAGCCCAAAAATGGCCCGGTCTTGGCATGATTCCGTCCCGTCTTTCAGCCTATTTTCAACATGTTTTCAGGTTAGATTTTCAGCTATTTACAAGTTAGATTTTTAGTTGTTTTTAGGCTGGTTTTCAGCCCTATATTCAGCTCATTTCAGAGCCCAGATAGGGCCCATTTTTGGCTCTCTGCACGGACCTACTGGTGGGGTACTTGCAGCCCAAAACAAAGGCTCTATTAGGGGCTGTTTTCAGCTTAGTTTAGAGTCCCAAGAGGAGGGGGGAGAAGGGGTTACCTTCCCTGTTTGAGCTCAACTCAAGCTGGGGATGGAACGCATACACCCACGCTCCTTTCTTCCACTCTCTCTCTTTTCTACCTCTTTATCTTCTTCTCCCTCTGGTTGTGGAGCTATAGGCCCACACTGACCCGACTCGGTCCGATTTTTACGGGCTGAGTTGGGGCAGTGTGCATTGAGCCCACTCGGCAGAGCTTACACCCCCCCCCCCCCCCCCCCCCTCTCTCTCTCTCCTTTCCTCCTCTGGTGTGAAACCTGAGGGCAGCAGTGCCCATTTATAGGAAAGGGAGAGAAGTCTCCAATGGCTGGGATTGCTCCACATGGCCCCAGTGAACGGCCGTTGATGTGCCAACTTCCCTTGTCCAGAAAAGGAAAGACCCCTGTTTTCTTCTTTCTAGCTTGTTCAGCCATTTTTGGCTGTGAGAGGACTCCTCGCAAGTAGGCGAGTGTAAGCCGATAATCCCCTGGATAAACCGCCGTTAGCTTGCCCATCAAGCCATTTAGTGGTCCTTCATATGTGGATCCTAGCCTTACATAAAGAGATGGACAATTTAGACCCAATTCCTTCATTTCTTTGCGGGGGTCCGTATCCCTATACAGTTTTGGTTGGGGGGACCCCAAGAGAAAAATGGACGGTTTGGATCGTCCAAAAAGTGGCCAGTGTGGCCCACTTTGGAGCTTGAAGTTCCACCAATTTCAAATTTCGAAATGGTGGGAGAAATCCTTGCTTTTTGCGTTTTTGCTCGGTCAAAGGCTACTTGACCGAGCAGCTTGGTTCGGTGCACATCATTCAATGGTGGTACAAGGTGCACGCATAGTATATGGGGTCCACTATGATGATCATATTAAATCTACTCCGTCCAATCATCTCGGGGGCCTCGCCTAGGGGTCCTGGCCTAGTTTGGGGGAGGCTGAGGCCCAGGTGGGCCGTATCACACGTCTCAGGCTTTATTTGGCCTAATATATGCCGATCCGATGGTCAGATTGGTTCGATACTTAATTTCAGCGGCTAATTATAGTTTTAAGACACGGTGGTGCTTGGTTGGCTATCCACTGGCCTTCGACGATTGATTTTTAGAGTAATGTTACAACTAGCTGATTTAGAAACTATTTTGACTCAAGGTGCTTCATCGAGGTTACCTTCTTAATCGCTGTAGAGTGCAAATTTAGTTCGTAGGGACTCCGATGGATGTCCTCAACGTTCACTGGAAGTTCCATCCTACACATGTTGAGTTCAGGTTATCTACCTAATCGGACCTGGTTTCCATTGATGTAGGTTTAAGAGATAACACCTGTGTACCTGAGGTACAGGGTGTCACAGTTTACCCCCTACAAAAAAATTTTACCCTCGAAATTACCTGTGGTGTGTTGTTGAACAAGTAAGGGTACTTTTTCTTGACTTCTGTTTATCGTTCCCAAGTTGCCTCCTCTTCTCCGTGATGTGACCAAAGGACCTTGACCAATGGTATAGTCTTTGTCCGTGGGACTTGTTCCTTGTGATCCAGGATGCGAATAGGTTCCTCGGTGTAAGAAGCGTTATATGTAAGTTTAATCTTCTCCCAGCTAACAACGTGTGACTCGTCCGGTGTGTACTTCTTCAACATGGATACGTGGAAGACGTTGTAGATACCTGTCAGTGCGGTAGGTAGTGCAAGGCAGTATGCTACGGCTCCCACGCAATCCAAAATTTTGAAAGGTCCAATGAAACGAGGTGCTAGCTTCCCTTTCTGCCTGAACCTCATCAAACCCTTCATGAGCGAAACTTTTAGAAATACGTGGTCGCCAATTGCAAACTCCAGGTCGCGTTGTTGATTGTTCGCATAGATCTTCTGCCTGCTCTAGGCGGTGCGCAAATGCTTCCGAATAACATCGATCGCCTGGGTGGTAACCTGGACGAGCTCAGGTCCCAGCAAACTCCGTTCTCCTACTTCTACCCAGCACTGCAGAGCTCAGCAGGGGTGACCATAAAGAGCCTCGTAAGGTGTCATGCCTATGCTGGACTGGAAACTATTATTATAGGCGAACTCTGCGAGGGCCAAATGGTCGTCCCAATTCCCCTTGAAGTCGAGGACACACGCCCTCAGTATGTCTTCCAGAACTTGATTTACTCTCTCTGTCTGCCCATCTGTCTGGGGGTGAAAAGTCGTACTAAACTTGAGTTCCATGCTGAGTTCCTCCTTCAACCTCCTCCAAAAGGTGGATGTGAATCATAAGTCACGATCTGATATGATCTCCTGAGGAACCTCGTAGGACCGAACGACTTCATGTATGTAGAGCCTCGCCAGATTGTCAGTCGAATCTGTCGTCCAGATAGGGAGGAATCGAGTAGACTTTGTCAACCTATCCACAATGACTCATATCAAGTCATGTTTCCTCTGAGTCCTAGGAAGTCCCACAATGAAGTCCATAAAGATACTATCCCACTTCCATTCTGCCACCACTAGTGGTTGCAGAAGGCCTGAAGGCCTGCATTGCTAGCCTTTATCTTTAGGCACACCTTACATCTTGCCACAAATCTTGCGATGTCTCTCTTCATGTTGCCCCACCAATATTGTCTTTTCACGTCATTGTACATCTTTGTACTCCCCGGGTGTATGATCATTTTGGAGTGGTGTGCCTCCGTCATCGCTTCTTTCCTCAAATCTGCATTGTCAGGTACGCATACTCGCCCTTGGTATCGGAGACTACCGTCATCATCGATCCTCCAACCGAGTATTTCTTCTCCCCTACACCTCTCCTTCATCTTGACCAGACATTCGTCTTGATCTTGGACTGAAATTATATGGCACATTAGGGTTGGCTCAATGGTTAGAAGAGCCACGTAAGCATCCGGCTCATTAAGTGTGAGCTGGATGTCAAAGTCTTGGACGAATTCCATCATCTCTCATTCTTTGATCATCAGATTGGCTATCAGTGCATGCTTCTTCTTCCAACTCAGAGCATCAGTCACAGAGTTTGCTTTGCCAGGGTGGTATGAGATATTAAAGCGAAAGTCCTTAAGTGTCTTCATCCACCAACGTTGCCGCATATTCAGATCCTTCTACGTGAATATATATATTTTAGATTCTTGTGGTCGCAGAATAACTATAAACTCTCCTCGTAGAGGTAGTGCCTCCATATTTTTAGCGCAAAGACTACAACTGCCAACTCTAGGTCATGAGTCGGGTAATTCTTCTTGTGCTTCTTCAACTGACGTGAAGCGTAAGCGATCACCATGTACGTTCCTACTGTGGTTGGACTAAAAGATGGTGAAACAGGAGAAAACCATAAATCGACCATAACTTTTGATCAGAGTATCGTTATAGAACGTACAACCTATCAATCTTTACTGGAATGGGTCATCCGAGTTCAACATTGTGGGTCATGTCAGTCTGTTTCACGAGAAAAAAAAGCGGTTCGCACTAAAAACAAGATTTTTTTTTTAATTATTATTTTTAGTAATTATGTTATATTTCCTTATTTTTAGAGTTTTATGATTTTATTTTTTTTAGAAATTACTTTTAATCATGCTAGGACTCCTTTAGTAAGGTTTATCAAGACTTTCTATTTTTATTTTTTTTAGAAATTAGGCTTTAGAAGTGTTTCGCTAGAATTAGGATATTTATTAGGGATAAAATTTTGCTATTTTTGTAATTACGAATTAAGTTATGGATGCTGGAGGGCGGATTTTCCGAGGGGATGGGGGATTGACTCTCACTTTTTCACTGGTTGCTTCGCTTGAGAGCTTTCGTAAAAGGGGTAAAAGGGTATTATATTTAATTAGAGTTGCCACTAACCAATTATTTCGATTCTACAGTTGGTTATACCCTGTAAAAACGCTTAAGATTGAGGACCTGAATATCCTTAAGCCTAAGATGACTTGTGATTTTACATTCCAAAGATTCCGAGTAAGGGACCGTAGTTACAGAGAGGGAAGGTGTTAGGCACCTACTCTGACATACAGACGTATGGTCTTTAGTTCACAAGATCTGACTAATTTCTAAGGAATAAGGTTAGTTCTCACATGCAGAAAATATAATGCGATGCAATGGTAGTGATGATTGACCAATCTAAATTTCTGATGGGCGGGATCTGACTATATCAGTAAGCTATAAGCATACATTTGAAACGATCGAGTGTTGGGTGCAAGGTATGTATTATGGGATGCTTGATGTTGTATGGATGCTTATGATAAAACAACCAACCAGCTAAGGTTTCTTGTGGACCTGCTCCGATTATATCGATAGGCCTCAGAGCAAACGCTCGTCGGTTGGATACGACAAAATGATGGAATGCAATGTATATGTCAAATGACGGCTAACAGCTAAAGTTTTTGGTGGGCAGGATTCGATTATATCGGTAAGCCTCAGAGCATACGCTCACTAGTCAGATGCGAGAAAATGATGAAATGCACTATCATGTTAATGTATATGAGAAGTAATGGGGTTGAGAAAGGAATGAATGTTGCACGATACTAATGATTGGGTTTGATGAAACTAATAGAAGCTTGAATGGTTGGATGAATGGTAGTGTTGTAAAGCTAGATTGAATGACTCATATTTAAACTGAGGTGGCTGAGGAGTCTTAGACTTTGGCTAGGCTAGGCTAGACCAGGGTTGGACTCTCTCTCTCTCTCTCTCTCTCTCTCTCTCTCTCTCTCATTCTCACTCTCCTTGGGTGAGAAGGGATTGTTGAAAATGGGAGTGGATGCATGAAATAAGAAGGGAGGGGCTATTTATAGTCTCTCAACTTAGTTTTCTGGTAATTCTTAGTGATCTTAGGGGCAAAAAGTGGTTGAAAGGCTGGGATTGGAGATTGCCACATAGTATCATCTCATGGGTTGGATGATGTGGTAGAAGGGTAATTTTGTGTAAAGAGATGGGCATCGGAGTAAATGCACCGCAATCACACACTTGGGGCTTAAAAAAGTAGAGTTCCACATGCTTGAGAGGCGCTGCCACAAAGAAAGGAAGTGCCACGTGGTCGATGACAACCTGGCTGTCGCTGGTCCCCACTTGGACTCCTTACTTTGGCAGACAGCATCCTCCAAGCGTGTGGACGATCTGCTATAAAGGTTGCGTCTTTGATGTTTTACTCATTTCTCCGATTGGGCTTACTTTGAGCTTAACTAGGTGAGTTGACTGAGTTGTAGGGTTGGGTTAGGCTAATCGGGTGAGTTGACTTAGCGAATTGACTACGTGAGTTGACTTGCCGAGACAGCTCAAGGGCCTAGGGTCTTGGGTTCTTAGGGTTTAGGGTTAGGCTAACTAGTCTGATTGGGTTGATTGAGTTGAATGGGTTGAATATAGGGTTTAGGACTAGGGTCCATAGGTTTAGGATTGGGTTTGGTTGTCCATCCTGTTGAGAAGTGGAGCCACATCTGGGGCCGCCCATGACCAGTCGAGGTTGCGCGGATTTCGTGTCACAAGTCCTTTCGCAACTGGGATGCGAAAGGAGTTTTGCGGATTTCATGTCGCAAGTCCTTTCGCAACTGGGATGCGAAAGGAGTTTCACGGATTTCGTGTCGCAAGTCCTTTCGCAACTGGGATGCGGAAAGGGAAGTTGCCAAAACTATAAATTAGGGTCCCTAGGTCTATTCTAGGTTAAGGTGAATTCTAGGAAATTATTCTAAGGTGTGGGCAAGGGATTTTCTCTGTACTTTCAAGAGAGAGGTTAGTATATTGCCTTGTAATCTTCGTTTCTCTTTATAGTGGAATTTTGCATCCGTGGTTTTTTACCCTAGTTTGGGGGTTTTTTCACGTATATCTTGTCTTGTGGTTTGTTTTGGATTACTTTGATCTATTTCTAGTTTATATTTCTTCTTGTCTATCATTTGTGGGTGAGACCTTAGATTGGATCTAGGCTCACTGCGTTGTTGGCGTGCTGCGCAACAACTGGTATCAGAGCTATTGGTTTAGTTCTATTGGGAGCGATGACAGAAGATGGGAAAACTAGAATTGAGAAGTTTGATGGTTCAAACTTTACCTTCTGGAAGATGCAGATGGAGGATTATCTGTATCAGAAGGACCTCTATATTCCTCTAGGAGGAAAAGAGAAGAAACCAGAAAAGTTGACAGATGATGAATGGTTTTTATTGGATAGGAAGGCTTTAGAACGATCCGACTCTCTTTGTCTAAGAGCGTCGCCTTCAATATATCCAAGGTAAAAACGACAAAAGAATTAATGGAAGCCCTAGCCACCATGTATGAAAAGCCCTCAGCATCCAACAAGGTTCATCTTATGAAACAGCTATTCAACATGAAGATGTCAGATGGTGGGAGCGTGGCTGAACATCTAAACGAGTTCAATACAGTCACGAGCCAGTTGGAATCCGTTGGCATTGCTTTTGAGGATGAGGTCAGGGCGTTATTGATCTTATCCAGTTTGCCAGACAGTTGGGATGGTTTGGTGATTGCTGTGAGCAATTCTTCAGGATCGACAAAGCTGAAATTTGATGATGTGGCCGGTCTAATTCTCAGCGAAGAATCTAGAAGGAAGGCATCAGGAGTTTCAGGGGATTCAGGGAATGCTCTAAACGTTGAAGGAAGAGGAAGATCGCTGAACAAAGGAGCCAATAAACACGGGCGTTCTAAGTCAAGGAATAAGTCCAAGGGACCGAAAGACAAAGACGGGTGTTGGCATTGCGGCAAGAAGGGGCACATGAAACGTGATTGCAGGGCGCTCAAGAAACAAGAAGGAAGCTCTCAAGGTGGGAAAGATTCAGTGAATCTGTCTGAGGAGAGCGACACAGAGGCGTTGATCTTGTCTCTTGATGCGAGGAATGAGTCTTGGGTTATAGACTCGGGTGCTTCATTTCATGCTACTTCGTGTAAGAAAGTTCTGCGTGATTATGTGTCAGGTGACTTTGGGAGAGTCTACCTGGGTGATGATGAGCCGTGCAATATTGTTGGAAAGGGAGATGTTCATGTAAATCAGAAAGACGGAACGGTCTTGAAATTGAAGGATGTCAGACATGTACCGAGTTTGAAACGTAATCTGATCTCAGTGGGACAGTTGGCTGATACCGGTTATGTGACGACATTCACCAGTGACTCCTGGAAGATCACAAAAGGTGCCTTGGTAATATCTCGAGGCAAAAAGGAAGGTACTTTGTACGTGACTTCAGGATCGTATAGTTCACTCGCAGTCGCATCAACTGGAGTGAATGGGCAGTTATGGCATCAGAGGCTGGGACATATGAGTGAGAAAGGGATGAAAGTGCTATTGTCAAAAGGAAGCTACCAGGGCTGAAGTCTATTGACTTGGAATTCTGCGAGGACTGCGTGTATGGCAAGCAGAAGAGGGTAAGTTTCAAGAAGACGGGACGCGCTCCAAAGACACATCTGTTGGAGCTTGTACACACTGATGTGTGGGGACCGGCATAGGTATTATCTCTTAGTGGCTCACGTTATTTTGTTACCTTTATTGATGATGCTAGTAGAAAACTGTGGGTCTACTTCTTAAAACAAAATTTGATGTATTTGATGTATTTAAGAAGTGGAAAGTTATGGTAAAAATGAGACAGGTAAAACAGTAAAGTGTCTCAGATCTGACAATGGGGGAGAGTATTGTGATAAGAGGTTTGAGGAATTGTGCAGCAAATGGAATCAAATATCAGAAAACGATTCCAGGGACACCACAGCAGAATGGTGTGGCTAAGCGCATTAACAGGACCATCCTTGAGCGCGCCAGGAGCATGAGGTTACATGCAGGGTTGCCCAAGACCTTTTGGGCAGATGCTGTAAATACTGCCGCATATCTCATCAATAGAAGTCCCTCAGCACCATTGGATGGTGGGCTACCAAAAGAAGCGTGGACTGGGAAAGAAGTGAACCTTGCACATCTCAGAGTGTTCGGTTGCACTTTATATGTTCACATTGATGCAGAGCACAGAAACAAGCTGGATGCGAAGTCCAGGAGATACACGTTTATAGGCTATGGGCAACATGATTTTGGCTACAGGTTTTGGGATGCAGAAAACAGAAAAATCATTAGAAGCAAGGACGTAGTCTTTAATAAAAAAAGTGATGCATAAGGACAGTATGCAAGAAAATAAGGCCGAGAAAAAAGAATTCGTGGAGTTGGAAGAGTTACCGGACATGGGTGTTACAGTGCCACAGGATGAGGCAGAGCCGCATACACCAGTTGTGAGGAGGTCTACTCGGGAGAGGAGACCCACGGTCCGATACTCACCCTCCTTACATTATCTACTACTGACAAATAATGGTGAGACAGAGTGTTTTGAAGAGGCGTTACAGTCAGATATACGGGTTAAGTGGGAGCAGGCCATGGATGATGAGATGGACTCTCTTGAGTCTAATCGTACATGGGAGCTAGTCACTCTACCCAAGGGTAAGAGAGCTCTTCATAACAAGTGGGTTTACAGACTGAAGGAGGAGCACGATGGTTCGAAACGGTACAAGGCCAGATTGGTTGTGAAAGGGTTTCAACAAAAGGCAGGTATCGATTTCACTGAAATATTTTCACCGATAGTGAAAATGTCTACGATTCGCATGGTCTTGAGTATAGTGGCTTCAGAGGACTTACATCTAGAACAGCTAGATGTTAAGACAGCCTTTCTTCATGGGGACCTTGAAGAAGAGATATATATGCATCAGCCGACAGGATACGTGGCACCAGGTAATGAGAACAAGGTGTGCAGACTGAAGAAGAGTCTATATGGCCTGAAGCAGGCCCCGAGGCAGTGGTACAAGAAGTTCGATAGTTTCATGTCGGGAAACGGTTTTAGGAGATGTCATGCAGACCACTGTTGTTACTTGAAGAAGTTTGATACGTCATACATCATCCTTCTTCTGTACGTTGATGATATGCTTGTGGGTGGCTCAAGCATGGAGGACATCTCAGATCTCAAAAGACAATTGTCTAGAGAATTTGTCATGAAGGATTTAGGAGCTGCAAAACAAATTCTAGGCATGATGATAAAGCGTGACAGGGAAAACACGAAATTAGTTTTGTCACAGGCAGAGTACATAGCCAAGGTACTTGATCGATTCAATATGGGAGGTGCTAAGCCGGTTAGCACTCCATTAGCCAACCACTTCAAGCTATCTAAGGAGCAAGGTGCAAAGATGCAGGAGGAACAGGACTACATGACTAAAGTCCCATACGCGTCAGCTATTGGGAGTCTCATGTATGCTATGGTGAGCACGAGACCAGACATTGCTCAAGCAGTGGGAGTTGTTAGCAGGTTTATGAACAACCCCGGGAAGGAACATTGGAAAGCTGTGAAGTGGATCCTTAGGTACTTGGTAGGTACTAAGGACGTAGGGCTGTGTTATGGTGGATCGAAAATCAAGTTACAAGGCTACGTGGATTCAGATTTGGCAGGAGATATCGACAGCAGAAGAAGCACTACGGGTTATGTTTTTACTCTAGGTAGTGCTGCAGTCAGTTGGGTCTCTCAGTTACAGAAGATAGTATCTATCAGTACGACAGAAACGGAATATGTTGCGGCTACAGAAGCATGTAAGGAGATGGTGTGAATGCAAGGTTTATGGAAGAGTTGGGTAAGAAGCAAGCAGATTGCAAGCTGTACAGTGACAGTAAGAGTGCAATACACTTGGCTAAGAATTCTGTCTTTCATTCAAGGACCAAGCATATTGCCATTAGATATCACTTCATATGTTCATTACTGGAAGATGGATCGATTGCTTTGGAGAAGATTTATACAAGTGAGAATCCTGCAGATATGCTGACCAAGGCGGTCACAAGGGAGAAGCTGAAGCTCTGTTCAGCTTTGATTGGTCTTCAGGCTTGAAGACGGGGAGGTGGTACACTCCGAATGAAGAAGACAAAGTTTATGGAGATGTGTCTCCAAGTGGGAGATTGTTGAGAAGTGGAGCCACATCTGGGGCCGCCCACGACCAGTCGAGGTTGCGTGGATTTCGTGTCGCAAGTCCTTTCGCAACTGGGATGCGAAAGGAGTTTCGTGGATTTCGTGTCGCAAGTCCTTTCGCAACTGGGATGCGGAAAGGGAAGTTGCCAAAACTATAAATTGGGGTCCCTAGGGCTATTCTAGGTTAAGGTGAATTTTAGGAAATTATTCTAAGGTGTGGGCAAGGATTTTCTCTGTACTTCCAAGAGAGAGGTTAGTATATTGCCTTGTAATCTTCGTTTCTCTTCATAGTGGAATTTTGCATCCGTGGTTTTTTACCCTAGTTTGGGGTTTTTTCACGTATATCTTGTCTTGTGGTTTGTTTTGGATTGCTTTGATCTATTTCTAGTTTATATTTCTTCTTGTCTATCATTTGTGGGTGAGACCTTAGATTGGATCTAGGCTCACTGCGTTGTTGGCGTGCTGTACAACACATCCATCAATTCAAACTCAATGAGGTTATCAACGGGTGGGCTCAATGAAGTTATAACTTGGGTGGGGTGTTTACATAGGTTTTTTTTTTTTTTTTTTATAGAAAAAATAAAAAATAAAAAATAAATTAGTGGTGTAATCGGAGTTATATTCATAAATATTTAATAAAACTCGAGTTTTCTCTTCTCTTCTTCTCTTCTTCTCCTCTCTCTCTCTTAGATTTTGCACACTAAGGTGATCTCCTTTATTTCTCTTCGCATCCTTCATGTATCACTTTATAATGGAATCTAGGCTTCTTGCAATTTTGGATTCCAATGTCCAATTGTCAAAAACTTCCATACATTGAACAGCCTAATCCTTCCATTGATCATCTACACCCGGCTTCCATAGGGGAAAAATGGTCAGTATAATTTGATAAAATAAATAAATACATAAAGAAAAGAACGGGGCTCACATAACGATTAGTCAGATGATTTTGCTATTGCTATGGATAAGCTGGTTAATCATAATCGCGGCGCATTCACTGGCGACACAAAGAAGTTGATTTTTTGTTTCGGATTTGAATCTCACCATTGGTATTTTTCTTTTCACTATTATGAATTCATCGGCAGATGGTGACATTCACAAGCATCCATCAATGCAATTTCCTTGGCATGGCCTGGGTTGCATAGCGTCTAGATCAATCACTCAATATGCAGCCCAAATAAGATATACCGATACCTACTTCTGAGTGCACTAACGTGTTCGTGTGTCTCAATCTAAACTGATCATTCACTCGTCTATGGTGCAAAAATCATGCCCAATAAGATATACACGATACCTACTTTGAGTGCACTACGTGTTCCGTGTGTCACTACGCCAAAATCGCCGATTTGCGACGGACGAAATCCGTCGTAAAACCAAATAAACGACGGATTTTGTCCGTCGCTTGGCCGGTTGTTGTGTTACTGGTCGTTTTTTTACTTTCGACGGATAAAATCCGTCTTGAATTTACGACGGATAAGTCCGTCGCAGTTTTCCGACGGATAAGATCCGTCGCAAAAAATAAAAATCCGTCACTGAAATGCAGAAAAAACCACCGAATTATTCGTCATTTAAAATATTGGCGACGGATAAGGTCCGTCGCAAATATGAGGAAAGCGACGGACCTCCAATCCGTCGTCCAGTCTTGTTTTGTAATTAGCGACGGATTTAGTCCGTCGCTAAAATATCTGCAAATTAAAAAAACAATCAGATTTGTTGTTTTTTTTTTTTTTTGAATCTTACACCTGATAATCATTCAAAAAAAATTCAAACAATCATAATCAATTAATGATTAAACATGTGCATGCACGTTTCACCCATTTAACATTCATCAAGACTATAATCAACACAATACCAATAAAACAGTTAACAGTCTATTTAATGTTTTCAGACTATAATGCACGTCATAGGAAACACCATAATCAGTTGGGACTGAAAGTAGCTGCAACATCTCCTAGGTAAATCACAGCCATAAACAGAAGATGAGACCAGTCGCGATAGGGGCAGGCATGCTTTGATGCTCTTCGACACCTGAGAACCACAATAGAGCTCTGCTATTCTTTTAACTTCAGCATTCCAACTACCAGAGCAACATGCAACAATGAGGATAACATCCAAATACCAAACCATACAGTAAATACATGTGGAAAAAAAAAAAACCCATAAAAGCGACCATGCCAAATACACATCCAACGTATTCCCTGTCTAAAGCTCACTTTTAAACCATGCTAAGGAAATCCCACTCAACTATATTATGCAAATGCCCATGGCCACATATAAACCCATTCCAACTAATAAGCATTGCCACATTTATGTATAGACGAGTACTCTTATCATAGAAATATGCTCAAGTCTGAGAAAATCCATGCTCGAAAATCATGCTTACCTGAACAAACTTAAATTTCAACCAATAGGCATCAATAGCCCCTGTCCTCTCACTCTTAACCAATGGCTAAGAACACGCCCTTAGCTCTACATCCTTGGTGAGGTCACCACTCACCTTCAGCTCTGCATCTATGATGAGGATACATAAACATTAGATTGAAAGAAGTGGTGATTGAACTCATCATTAAAAGAATCAGGTGTTTGGTCTATCAAAATGTTCTGTTTGAAAGCAAGTAAACATTAAAAACGCACCCATTTCCAATCTGTTGCCTTTCATCAAAGCTAGAAACAAAATGGATGGCCTATCCTATCCATTTTCATCAGGCCCATCCAAGCAAACAAGTCCTAAATGAATTTGGGGCTAGCCCAACTTCCCCTCACTTTGGAAGACTTCCAACTCCAAATTACACAACAATCTTAATAACTTGATATGCAATTGAACTGAGCATCCAAACACGTAAAAAACTTAATAGCAAAACCTAAGCCCATATGCTCAAAACACCCAACACCAAAATTCCACCCATCCATTAATAACTTAACAACTCAACCAAGTGAAAGTGCCAATCCCATTATTACAATTTTGCACATCATAGCATACGAGGTTGTAGCAGCCCATGGCTAGATAAGCATCACACTCTGTCATTTTTCATTAAAAAAATGAAAAAAGAAAATGAGACAAAATTCAGCTACTTACTGTCTACTAATGTCTTCCCATGTATGGGATTCTTTATCCAGGCCATAGTAAAGGCGTATTATATCTCTCCCCCTTTCACCCAGGGTTGAACTGATAAGCTTGTTCACTTCATCCTGAAAATGTGAAGAAATTTGGTATTTTATAAGACTAACTACTAAAGGAGACTGAGAACTGAGACAACAGGTTTGCTGAGCCCACACACAAGTGAACTGCTGCCCATCCACATAAAGAACACGTGCCAATATGGCACACTTGTGCAAGATCCAAGCTATCCATCAGGTGGGCTGCACTTGTTTAGATCGAAACTAGGTTGTTCACTCAGGTCAGCCAAAGTGTACAAAACAAATGGATGGCTAGAAAAATAAAATAAAATTTGTTTTAGCCAAGCATTTCTTTTGTTAATTGTTGCTCATTTGAGTGAAATGGCCTTATTTTGGCCAGAATATCTAAACTGTGTCGCATACCTGATGAAATCTTATATCTTGTATTGTGTGCCACATTGGCATGTGCGCCTGCATGTGGATGGGAAAGGCTTCACGCAGGTGTGAGAGTAGCAACTTCTTGAGGCAATTACCAGAACTTGTGAAAGAAACCATGCAACAACTAATAAGATTTTATTTGAATACTGAGGGCCTTGTTGCTTATCTTTTGAAACCAACCAATATAACTTTCAAGAATAACTGAAGAAGAAAAACCAACAACATTTTCAAAACTTCATTCAGGTGCATCGGTTTTTATCTTGAGTGGCCACTCATCGAATCCATGCCATGGGTTGTTCTCAAGATTGTTATCTGCAATGTACTACAAATAGAAAGATCTAAGATTTGGATTAACAACGTACAACAAGATAGTACAACTGTGTGCATCCAAACAAATCATTCATGACAAGAATAAAGCAGCAGCTTGCTTTTCAAGTACAAACCAAAACAGTTTAATAAAGATAGCAGAGCAACCGTCTAAAAGAAAGGGTTTTATGAAACAATGTAGCGGCCATTACATATCTACTTTTTAATACCTTGGTCTTTACATGCCATATTCCTCTTTCATAATTTCCTAAAGAGAAATGATTTAGTGGGCGAAGTGTATAGAAACCTTCCCATACACGGTAACATTTGGCCTCATGAGCATGTCACTTACTTGGACCATCCATTAGGTCCAACCCATTCTTCTTCCACTACTATGCACAAAAGATTACAAACATTCCCTAATTCAACTTACCAGTAACTGAAGAAGTGGATAGAGCCATTTCCATGTGAAGATCAAATTGTAGTAGAACTAATGGATAGTGTTTGAAGCTCACCCGAATTAACATTGGGTTTGTAAGAAACCAATCTCACCCACAACTCAGTTTGGGACTGCCCATTTAATAAATCCAAAATCAGTGATAGATAGTGGTTCACAGCACTGTTTTTAATTTATAGATTTAAAATAAATAAATAAATAAATTGACTAAAAGGCAACTTGGCAGGTTGAGGAAGCATCAGGGATTAAGTGTCCACTATATGCTATATGGTTTTGAGAATCTGGGAAATTAAAAATATAATAATAAAAAATTAAAAGAATACAAAATAATGAAGAGTTACTTGACAAATTTGTGGGTAAAAGAACAAAAGAGGAGAAAAAAAAGATAGGATGAAGGCTTACCTTTGGATGCGTGGATCGGATTTAGTACCACCAACAGAAGCTCCCTTCATGTCTTCAGATGAAGACTTTTTCTCTATACAGCACGTAGTCAAAACCAAAAATCATAAAGAAATCTAAGTTCCACTACTACATAAGACCTTCCTATGAAAAGTACCCTTCTGTGGGGTAATGAATTTCTCTACAAATATTTGATTTTTTTTTTTTTTGTGCCATTACAAGGCTCCAAGAGCCCACAACATAGATGCTTCCAGTTGAGGGAAGGTGATGGTGGAAAAATCATGCTTGCAACAGCAAGAAATGAGGTGTTCTCCCAATACAAACAATTACCCAAGAATAAAATGAGAAAATACATAACTAAAGACAGACTGTCAAAAGTAAAGTGACAATTACAAGTCTGTCTCTAAGGGAGATGTATAGAATTTGCAGACATGTCTACTTAATTAAGATGAGCTCATTATTCTCTACCAGAACATTTGGAGAAGTCATCTTTCCTCCCAACTTAATCAATTAGGAGCACAGATTGGATATCACTATACATGCCATTAACAAATATATATTTTTAACTCAAGATGAATGACTGGTAGTTAACATATCATGTTACTAGATTATGTAGTAAGCACTTCATTACTGTGTTGTACATTACTTGAAGTTATGCACTCGCAAATACCCTCAACAACGAGCAAGATGACAGTGGTTAAACCCTCACAAGAGGGATCATCATTCACTGACCTTACTTGACAAAAAACAGAAAAAAGGAAATAGAAAAAATTATATGCTCACTCTCGCGGCCATCAAGCTTGTTAACAGCTTCCACAAACTGCTCATGGAGCTTAGGCATTCATCTCAACCGTGGCTTGTTTAGAGCTATGGCCACAGAAGTTGAGGGGCTTGAAGGGATTTGAACTGCAGGAGAGACTAGATGCTGATGGGTATCATTGCCTTTAGATCCAACTACTGGGACAGGTGGAACTTGAGGCATTTCATAAATTTCCTGCATAAAGTAAGCAACAATGTGAAAAGCAAGAACTGCCACAAACTTATTAACTCTGACAAAATCTGTAAGTCCAGTTGTTCTGTAAAAGCTAAACTTTTGCTCATGTAAGCCTCATCATCAAAGCTGTCGTTAGAAGCATCCCCAGGGAAATTAAAAAGTCTTTCCATCAGATCCTTTGAGCAGTCACCCTCATCCCATTGATCACGTAGAACCTCACCCAAATGTAACGGAGACTTTGAATATATAGGCTGGTCCCACTTCAGAGGATGAGGAGGAAGGGTAGGTTGCTGAGCTGCCCGATGGGTCTTTGAGCTTGTTGAAGATGACAAGTACAGATTGGTACAGAAAGAAGAAGATTGAGAACAAAGCTGTTCGGGGTCTTGAGGGATGAGAACTATAAGAAATAGGACTGCATGGATTAGAGTGCAGGCTTAACATCTTAGGATGGAATTCAGGTCCTTGCTGTGGTCTGGATGAACCAACTGACTCTGTTGAAGATAATACCCACTGAAACAGTGAACTATCTAATGGATGACTTTTAAATGAATTGAAGATAATAATAGACGACAAGTAATTGCATACAATCGAAGTTTCATAATCAAATCCTACATGGTCCACCAGAAGAGTAGAGAATATCTGCATATTTACACAATAATCCAGAAACTAAAAACATATACTTGATTTTCTCTTAAGAGAGTCAAAAATGCATGTCTGACATTCATTCAATAATTTGTACCCCTCGATAGGGGCTTCTGTCCAATTCAACAGCGGAGAAGGGAAAAACAGAGCCACATACTAATCTGATAACCTAATTGCTTTATAGTTTGAATGATTATCATGTGTCGCAAACATTAGACATTGGAAATAATAATTATCCATTAGCCAACATTCAGAAATCAGTTATGAATTTACATTAGAATCACCCATTGAGGGTGTATCCCTTGATGATTGAACCATAACCCTGTGAGACAGAAAGGTGCATCTCAAACACATCTAAAGTGACTTGGACTAAGCCACTGTAATCATTTCCTCAAGGGTGCCTATGTGAGAGAGTAAAACCAGCCAACAAGAATGGCATCAAACACTCACATAACTGATGGATCCTGGGTTGTTTTTGCTGGAAAACAATCAACCTTATAAGTAGGAAACAACGTTTTAAAAAAAAAAAAAAAAAAAAAAAAAAAAAAAAAAAAAAAAAAAAAAAAAAAAAAGCCCATGCAATAGCAATGTGTCTCCACAAAAGTGTAACTAATCTTTCTCCAACTTTTTGTAGCCAAAGTAGATATCTTAGGGAAGTAAGGAAGGTAGCAGGCTCTAGTTCTATTGTTCACCTCCCATCTTTGTACAGCTAACAAGGTAAAGTTCACAAGCATATGCCACATCAAAGAAATGATAGAAGAAAGATCAGATTGTAATATGTTTCTTCATCTGCTTACTATGCAGAAGTGTCATTTTTGAATGCTATTGTAAGCTCCTAATCATGGCTGGTCAAATGAAAACAAAACAATTGTTCACTGACTAAAACCACAAGTTTAGAGGGAAAAGGAAGGGAAAAAAAAAAAGTCAAGGCATATACAGAGAATATAGAATCAATACATACCACAAACCACACCAGCTCTTTCATTACAGGAGCTTTTGTAAGATCGTGCTTCTTCAAAGTTTCATGGACTCTGGCTTGGACATACAGCAGAAACAAAAGAAATCAAAATACAGTTTTTATGTGCATAAGTGCAGCATGTTTGCATTCTTAAGAGTAGAAATACACACTATGCAGGAATTCAACAGAACTGAAGAATCAAGAATCACTGAATATATATCCCAATAGTATGTCGCACTGGGCCATCAGTGTGCTTGTCTAACGAAAGGAAATCTCTAGTGGAGTTGTTACTGCTACTGCTATTAGCACTAGCACTAGCACATGTAGAGAAGGGCTTTACTCGAAAATCTCTCGTGGAGTTTTTACTGCTACTGTTACTGCTCAAACTTCAAGTGTAGGCTGTCAAGAACATGAGATTTACAGTGGATAATGTCCAACCTGTTAAGTGCTTGTGACACCCAATCCTTCCAATAGGTTGGCAGTTTGTGCAGTAAAGAGAGCCAACAACAATGTATGATTAGCAGTGGATAACACCCACATTATGCATCAGAATTTTCTAAAACTTGCATGATTAGCAACAGTTACTTCTTATCAACCCTTTTAAAAATGACCAATGTAAAAGAGTTGCAACATCACAACCATCTTCAAAAGATTGCCGACACAGAAATTCTCTATGTAACAGATCAGATCCCATGTTGACCCACACCACCGTGCTGAACGACAGTTAAGACCAGAATAAGATTTTTGTCCAAGTGAGAGCATTCATGCTAAGCTTACATGCGCCTCTGCATGCGTGAGAGGACACCTAACCAGAACATCATGTGGCCCTACTCTGTAGATGATTTGGACCACAAATCAGGCAGGCCACATGTATGTTAAATGTGGATTGTCGTCAATTTCTTTATGAACGATGCAATCTCTGTGCACATGAAGCTCGACTGATGCATGATGAGTTGAGGATGGAACAGCGGTCTCCTGCAGAGTGCAAGGGCTCAACATATATTGGATTCAAAACAAGATAATATAGTCCTTGTTTTTGGAGTTGTGGGACAAACTGTTGGGTGGTTGAGGAACATGTTCGAGGATAAGTGCAGCTAAAATGAGAATCTTGTGTGGATTAGTCGCAAGACAAGGAATGATAGAATTAATGGATGCATTTGAGGGAGCTTGGGAGATAGGAAATAAAACAGGGATAAGTAGACTTAGTTTGGTCTATGCAACACGAGACTATTATCTAGCTACACCTTTGAACAAACAATTATTTTCAAACTAAGCATGCTTAACTGAGAGACTGAATTTTTAAAACTAAAATGAGAAATCTTTTCCGTTAAAAAACAAAAAGTAAAAAAAAGAGCTTTTCAAAAGAAAATCTACTAAGATCATCAATGAAATGTATCTAATAGGGAAACAGAGCTTGTCACTAGATATAGAAAGTACAAATTCCAAAGGTTTATTGGCTACACTAGAGTTAACATATTTAAAGGAGAAAGCACGTGATGAACCTTAATATTGTTGGATGACAAGACTTGGATGATAAGTGCAAGGGACTCTGGAGTTGCCATTAGATGACAGAAATTGCCTTTCTTCAAGTCATGCCATAGTAATCTCCCATTCTGATGGTCCTTCACAAAGAAAATAGTTGGATGAAACTCAAAAGTGAAGCAAATACTAATTAGCTAGATAGGGGGACTTTGGATACCAAATGCATCTATATATATGTGTTGGTTTGAAATCTGCCAACCAGATGGCTAGGATCATCCAATTTATATATTTTTAATCATGTTTCATCAACAACAACAGGGGCAATTAAATGAACATACTAAATTGGCACATCACCCCTGTCATGTGTACTATGGAAAGGTCTCTGTAATCCTATACCAGTTCCACAGCTTTGCCATCATTTCTTCTTTCTATTATAACTATTATATGACTAATGGCACAACTGATGGGGTATTTATTGAATCAGTACTGGGTCTGAAGGTATTGAACTAAGAATGTCGTGGGAAAAGCATGTACATACATACCTGCTTCTGTTTCTTGCTCCTCATCGGCACTTTAAGAAGCAAGCCTAAAAAGGTAGAGAAAAGGTTGAAAAAAATGAAAAGTGAGGTTAGAAATGTCTTCAAAGGAATATATAGGTGGTTTTGACCCTTGAAATTTGAAGAATCTACATCTATAGCAATTGGATTCTTGAGTATTTCAGTTTGTCAATTTTTGTGTTTAACACCTTTAAATTTGAATAATCTCTAAGAATATGAAAAGTAGCTTTAGAAAGAATTGTAAATGGTTTAAAATTAGAAATTGAACTTTGGCCAAATTCCAAATTGTCAAAAGTGAAATTAGCTCTAGAATTAAATTTTAATTTCAAAGGACAATAATTTGAAAAAATAATAATTTAAAAATAGAACTCTTTAAAATGTCATCAATGATAATCAAGCACTTAACTTATTTAATTATTTGTCTATTGGATTGGCGGACATTTATTGGATGATTAAAAATAAAAAATATTCAAAATGTTTTTATTTCTACAAAAAAGTGTCCCCAATTAGAGGTTTAGGATTCTTGGACCAATCTACATTTTAGGCTATGACATAGAGACAGTGATTCCATAAGTTAATTGGTTTAATATGAGTTGATGCCATGTGCACCATTTCTAAATGTCTGTGTATCAAGTGTCCCATGTGGCTAGAGTATTAATAACCTGACCAGTAGCATATCAGTCATACGTCAGGTCTGTTAAAAGTGATAGTCTGACCATGGAGGTTTGCTAATTTACACGTGTGCACGTGTATCACAACATGATACATGCATGACATCTACATCGCCTCATACCAAAGTCAGGTCAGCTTTCCCAATTGGGATGGGCGAAAATATATAAATACAAATGAATGGTAGGAAAAAAAAACCGTCAATTTATTTTGTATTGTGTGGCCCGCTGAAGAGTGGTTTAGTCTGATTTAGAGAAAATCTAAATAACTTTGTGGGCCCACTGTGGTGTTAGTGTCTTATCCACACCATCCGTCTGTTAATTACCACCTCATTTTCGGGTATGAGCCTATAACTGAACCCTATCCAAGCTCAAGCGATCCACACCACAGGAAACAATGGAATCAATGCCTACCGTTGAAAATTTTGTGGGGGCTATAGAATTTTTAGATCTGTCTTTGTGACCTCGTTGACAGGTTGGATAAGAAATAAACATCACTGTGAGCCCTGAGAAGGTTTCCTCAACAGTAGATAAAGAGTCACTATCCCATTGTTTCCTGTGGTGTAGTCCACTTGAACTTTGGATACGCTTCAATTTTGGGCTCGTGTACTAAAGTGATCTGGAAAAACAGATGAACGGTGTGGATAAACACAGACATCCACAGTGGGCCCCCGAGTTAACTCGGTAGTCTATACTCTGGATGCAATCCGCTTTTCGGAGATTGAATGGGTAATTCGCAGCACACGTACGAGAGTAATAAAAAAAAAGGTATGCCGTGGCATAGTGCAGTGCTCGCGAATCGCCTCTTTAAATGCCTCCAACGCAGGCTTCACATATGGTTTTGGATATACAAAACTAATCAAGTTTGGGTTACCCTTTAATTACCTGAATCATCTTCTTCTCTCCTCCATTTCTCTCCTTCTTCTCTCTAATTCCAAATATCAACCATAACATCGAATGGGAATGAGTTGAGCTTCGGACAGTTGATAACCTTGAGGAGTCTTAAGATGGCATTGCCCTTCGCATCCTCTGCCCTCCTCTTCCAATTCGTACAAAAATTCTAGCACCAAGACCTCCACTTTCCATACCCCGCTCTCACTATCCCAAAATCTGGGACCCATCTCCCTAATCCTTCCCCGATGAATCTCAAGAAACTGAAGATTGGGAAGGGAAGTAGGACTGAGCCACGCAGGTGTCCTTTCTCCTGGCCAGCTTGAAAGATACAACTCTCTAAGGATTTGAGAGGAGGAGGAAACGCTCCCTAATCTTCCTTACAACTCCATCGCTTTCAACAGAAAATTACCCAAAAATCTAACGTTAGAATTTGCAGATGCTGGAGCATTAATAACTCCATCTCGCCATCAATGGAAGAGAGAAGCCGCGCCACTCGAAGAAGATGACGCCTCGCTGCTCGTAGGAAGGAGTGAAATGTGAAAAGAGAGAAGGTGCTCGTTATTTTGCAAATCCTTTTCTGAATTTTATAAAATTTTGAAATCGAAACAGTGTGCGTTTACCACTGTTTATACAAATACTACCTGGTAACAATCGTACATGCAAGAAGGACCATTTTCTGGATGGTTAAGATTGTATTATATAATAAAATTATAAGTATTAAACAAATACAACTAGACGGATTATTTCAATGGTTTAGATAACTTTATATCATTGCCACTATTTTCATAAATGAGTCACCACCACTATTTTACATTCTGTACAAAACTCACAGTTTTTTTTACAGAAAATAAAAGTGTAAACAAAGCTTTGGAAAGGGGAGGGCTCTATGGGCCCCACCATGATGGATATGTTTCATCAATCCGTCCATATATTTTTAATATCATTTTATGATATGTTTAAAAAAATGAAGTATGTCTCAATCTCAAGTGGA
>JAJHSJ010000016.1:3971579-4118133 GCA_021015155.1 Magnolia officinalis | reverse complement strand
TTTTTTTAAGAATATGGTGGAAAATTAATTTTTTTTTGTAGTCTAATAGTTGTTTTTTAATAGAATTTTGATGGTTTAATTGTACATATTTATATCTAAGATTATTTTTTAACAATTGATTGAATGCAAAAAGAAAAATTATTCTGTTTTTATATCAAATGAGTGGAATTTTTATTTTTATTTTTTAATTTAAAATTAATATTTAAATGATTTGTAATATCACATGAAAAAGAATATTGAGAAGTTAAAAAAATTTAACAATGTTTGAGAAAAAAAAAAATAGATTTTGAAAAAATAAAAATCTATTTTGTGGGAACAAAAAAGAATTTTGAACAAAGTTGATAAATTTGAAAAAAAAAAAAAAACATTTGATTTTGAAAAAAAAATAATATCCTGAAAAAGAAAATTAAAAATATTTTTTAAAATATGAAAATTTTCACAATGTTGAAAAATGAAAATATTTTTAAAAAGAAAATGAGAGTTCGAAATTTGAAAAATAAAATAAAATTTCATATTTTAAAAAATGTGAAATTTTATTTTATTTTCACTCAAAATAAATTTTGAGTGAAAACTAAAATAAAACGATATTAAAAAAATCGATACTTCATCAAAAAACAAACATTTTGAAACAAAAAAATAAATAAGTTGAATAATTTTGTGATTTTGAAAAATAATTGAAAATGTTCAAAATTCAAAATTAAAAGAAAAAGTTATGTATAAAAACACTAAGATTTTGAAAAAATATATATAATTTAAAAAAATTGAAAAGTTGAAAACAACGTGATGCTTTTGAAGGGAAAAAAAAAAAATCGGCATTTTGGAATTTTTGGGAAAAAAAAAATTAAAATTCGTGAAAATTTTAGATACTTTAAAAATAAAAATTCAGAATTTGTATTTTAATTTATTTTTTGAAATATTTTATAATAAAAATGATATTTTGTTAAAAGTTTTTAAAGAAAAATTAAGAGTAAAAAAATATACATTTTGAAAAAAATGTTATTTTTAAATGGAAATTGAAATTTATTTGTGAAAAAAAATTAATAAATTATTAGGCACATCCACTAATTGAACATTTAACCGTTTTTGGACAATCGAATTAGTTCAGATTGACAAGTTAATAACTTCATATGCTTAAATCAAATTTCACTCAAATTGTTGATCAATCTTGTATGCCTAATATCTTTCTCATATGTAGCTAGCCTGGTTGGGGCGAGTAACTAGTTAAATTGAGGGTATTGATCAGTAAAATAGAGTGAATGGGCTAGACATAAAATGGGCTAAATATTATTGTCAAAATTATGACCTAACTTATTGACCTTGTGAGAACCTAAGAATTGATGTTAATAAGTTTTGTAGGCCCCATCATGATGTGTGTCGAACATCAACACCGTGCATTTATGTGCATTATGTTCATTCATTTTTACCGATCATTTTAGGGCTTGATCAAAAAAATGATAGGGATATAAAAGTAAGGTGGACCACATCATAAGAAAACAATATTGATTGGATATCCACCATTAAAATCCTATTCTACGGGTGGGCCCCACTATGATGTACGTGTTTCATCTATTCCATTCATCCATTTTTTCAGATTATTTTACAGTTTTATACCAAAAATTAGTGGGACATATATCTCAGGTGTACCACACCACATGAAACACAATAGTGATTGGATATCCACCATTAAAATCCATCTTAAGGACCACTGTACTGTTTATTTGACATCCAATCCGTTGATTAGGTCATACAGGACCAAATGAAGGGAAAAACCAAGGATCAGATTGATCCAAAACTTTTATGGCCCCCAAAAGGTTTTTAATGGTCCACGCTCATTCAATATTGTTTCATGTAATGCGGTTCATTTGAGATTGGGATATACCTCAATTTTGGTCTTATACCATAAAATTTTTTGGAAAAATAGATGGACAGCATGGATGAAACATGTACGTCATGTTAGGGCCCATAGAGCACCGACCACCAGCCATTGGCTGGTCGCCACTTTCTAACGGCATGCGAATTTCCTGCTAAAGCCCTTGGCGTCCTGCGCAAGGATGCAGGGTGGGGTCCAACACCATGTGTTTGGAAAATCTACTCCGTTAATCCATTTTTAGAGATCATTTTAGGACAAGAGACCAAAAATGAGTTGGATCCAAAAATCAAATCAAGTGGGTCACACGAGAGGAAACAGTGGGGTAACAAATACCTACAGTTGAAACCTCCTGGACTCCACCTCGATGTTTATATGCCATCCAAATAGTTTATAAGGTCATTAACACTAGGAATAAGTGAAAATACAAAAGAAGAAGAAAAAAAAGCCTGAAACAAAGCTTTTTATGGCCATAAGAATGTTTCAACAGTTCTCACTGAATCCCCACTGTTTCATCTCGTGTGGCTCACTTGAGTTTTGGATACACTTCATTTTTGGTATATTTTTCTAAAATGATCTCTATAAATGGATTAACGGAGTAGATTTCCATCAAACATGATGGTGGGCCCCACCCAGCATCCATGTGCAGTAACTTCATAGAAAAGGCTTTAGCATGAAATCCACGTCCCTGGAACGGGTTGGCTACTTCACCTGACACAAGCCCCGTCGCCGTGGTCGGTGCTCTGTGGGCCCCACAATGATGTATGTGCTTCATCCATTCCGTTCATCCATTTTTACATATCATTTTAGTATTTAGTTCAAAAAATGATAAGGATATAAATCTTAGTTAGGCCACACCACAGGACAAAAATAATGAATGGATATTCACAATTAAGATCCTCCTAAGGCCCACTGTACTGTTTATTTGACATCCAATCTATTGATTTGGTCATAAAGACCCAGATGAAGGGAAAAAATAAATATCAGTTTGATCCAAAACTTTTATGGCCCCTAAAACGTTTTTAATGGTCAAAATTTATTCAACACTGTTTCCTGTAATGTGGTCCACTTGAGATTGAGACATACTTCATTTTTTTAAACATATCATAAAATGATATTTAAAAATATATGGACGGATTGGATGAAACATATCCATCATGGTGGGGCCCATAGAGCCCTCCCCTTTCCAAAGCTTTGTTTACACTTTTATTTTTCTGTAAAAAAAACTGTGAGTTTTGTACAGAATGTAAAATAGTGGTGGTGACTCATTTATGAAAATAGTGGCAATGATATAAAGTTATCTAAACCATTGAAATAATCCGTCTAGTTGTATTTGTTTAATACTTATAATTTTATTATATAATACAATCTTAACCATCCAGAAAATGGTCCTTCTTGCATGTACGATTGTTACCAGAGTATTTGTTATAAACAGTGGTAAACGCACACTGTTTCGATTTCAAAATTTTATAAAATTCAGAAAAGGATTTGCAAAATAACGAGCACCTTCTCTCTTTTCACATTTTCACTCCTTCCTACGAGCAGCGAGGCGTCATCTTCCTTCGAGTGGCGCGGCTTCTTCTTCCATTGAGTGGCGATGGAGTTATTAATGCTCCAGCATCTGCAAATTCTAACGTTAGATTTTTGGGTAATTTCTGTTGAAAGCGATGGAGTTGTAAGGAAGATTGAAGGTGAGCTTTCTCCTCCTCTCAAATTCCTTAGAGAGTTGTATCTTTCAAGCTGGCCAGGAGAAAGGACACCTGCGTGGCTCAGTCCTACTTCCCTTCCCAATCTTCAGTTTCTTGAGATTCATCGGGGAAGGATTAGGGAGATGGGTCCCAGATTTTGGGATAGTGAGAGCGGGGTATGGAAAGTGGAGGTCTTGGTGCTAGAATTTTTGTACGAATTGGAAGAGGAGTGGCAGAGGATGCGAAGGGCAATGCCATCTTTAAGACTCCTCAAGGTTATCAACTGTCCGAAGCTCAACTCATTCCCATTCGATGTTATGGTTGATATTTGGAAGGAGAAGAAATGGAGGAGAGAAGAAGATGATTCAGGTAATTAAAGGGTAACCCAAACTTGATTAGTTTTGTATATCCAAAACCATATGTGAAGCCTGCGTTGGAGGCATTAAAGAGGCGATTCGCGAGCACTGCACTATGCCACGGCATACCTTTTTTTTTATTACTCTCGTACGTGTGCTGCGAATTACCCATTCAATCTCCGAAAAAGCGGATTGCATCCAGAGTATAGACTACCGAGTTAACTCTGTGGGGCCCACTGTGGATGTCTGTGTTTTATCCACACCGTTCATCTGTTTTTCCAGATCACTTTAGTACACGAGCCCAAAATTGAAGCGTATCCAAAGTTCAAGTGGACTACACCACAGGAAACAATGGGATAGTGACTCTTTATCTACTGTTGAAACCTTCTCAGGGCTCACAGTGATGTTTATTTCTTATCCAACCTGTCAACGAGGTCACAAAGACAGATCTAAAAATTCTATAGCCCCCACAAAATTTTCAACGGTAGGCATTGAATTCCCATTGTTTCCTGTGGTGTGGATCGCTTGAGCTTTGGATAGGGTTCAGTTATAGGCTCATACCCGAAAATGAGGTGGTAATTAAACAGACGGATGGTGTGGATAAGACACTAACACCACAGTGGGCCCCACAAAGTTATTTAGATTTTCTCTAAATCAGACTAAACCACTCTTCAGCTGGGCCACACAATACAAAATAAATTGACGGTTTTTTTTCCTAACCATTCATTTGTATTTATATATTTTCGCCCATCCCAATTGGGAAAGCTGACCTGACTTTGGTATGAGGCGATGTAGATGTCATGCATGTATCATGTTGTGATACACGTGCACACGTGTAAATTAGCAAACCTCCATGGTCAGACTATCACTTTTAACAGACCTGACGTATGACTGATATGCTACTGGTCAGGTTATTTAATACTCTAGCCACATGGGACACTTGATACACAGACATTTAGAAATGGTGCACATGGCATCAACTCATATTAAACCAATTAACTTATGGAATCACTGTCTCTATGTCATAGCCTAAAAGTTAGATTGGTCCAAGAATCCTAAACTCTAATTGGGGACACTTTTTTGTAGAAATAAAAACATTTTGAATATTTTTTATTTTTAATCATCCAATAAATGTCCGCCAATCCAATAGACAAATAATTAAATAAGTTAAGTGCTTGATTATCATTGATGACATTTAAAGAGTTCTATTTTTAAATTATTATTTTTTCAAATTATTGTCCTTTGAAATTAAAATTTAATTCTAGAGCTAATTTTCACTTTTGACAATTTGGAATTTGGCCAAAGTTCAATTTCTAATTTTAAACCATTTACAATTCTTTCTAAAAGCTACTTTTCATATTCTTAGAGATTATTCAAATTTAAAGGTGTTAAACACAACTTGACAAACTGAAATACTCAAGAATCCAATTGCTATAGATGTAGATTCTTCAAATTTCAAGGGTCAAAACCACCTATATATTCCTTTGAAGACATTTCTAACCTCACTTTCATTTTTTTCAACCTTTTCTCTACCTTTTTAGGCTTGCTTCTTAAAGGTGCCGATGAGGAGCAAGAAACAGAAGCAGGTATGTATGTACATGCTTTTCCCACGACATTCTTAGTTCAAATACCTTCAGACCCAGTACTGATTCAATAAATACCCCATCAGTTGTGCCATTAGTCATATAATAGTTATAATAGAAAGAAGAAATGATGGCAAAGCTGTGGAACTGGTATAGGATTACAGAGACCTTTCCATAGTACACATGACAGGGGTGATGTGCCAATTTAGTATGTTCATTTAATTGCCCCTGTTGTTGTTGATGAAACATGATTAAAAATATATAAATTGGATGATCCTAGCCATCTGGTTGGCAGATTTCAAACCAACACATATATATAGATGCATTTGGTATCCAAAGTCCCCCTATCTAGCTAATTAGTATTTGCTTCACTTTTGAGTTTCATCCAACTATTTTCTTTGTGAAGGACCATCAGAATGGGAGATTACTATGGCATGACTTGAAGAAAGGCAATTTCTGTCATCTAATGGCAACTCCAGAGTCCTTGCACTTATCATCCAAGTCTTGTCATCCAACAATATGTAAGGTTCATCACGTGCTTTCTCCTTTAAATATGTTAACTCTAGTGTAGCCAATAAACCTTTGGAATTTGTACTTTCTATATCTAGTGACAAGCTCTGTTTCCCTATTAGATACATTTCATTGATGATCTTAGTAGATTTTCTTTTGAAAAGCTCTCTTTTTTTACTTTTTGTTTTTTAACGGAAAAGATTTCTCATTTTAGTTTTAAAAATTCAGTCTCTCAGTTAAGCATGCTTAGTTTGAAAATAATTGTTTGTTCAAAGGTGTAGCTAGATAATAGTCTGTTGCATATGACCAAACTAAGTCTACTTATCCCTTGTTTTATTTCCTATCTCCCAAGCTCCCTCAAATGCATCCATTAATTCTATCATTCCTTGTCTTGCGACTAATCCACACAAGATTCTCATTTTAGCTGCACTTATCCTCGAACATGTTCCTCAACCACCCAACAGTTTGTCCCACAACTCCAAAAACAAGGACTATATTATCTTGTTTTGAATCCAATATATGTTGAGCCCTTGCACTCTGCAGGAGACCGCTGTTCCATCCTCAACTCATCATGCATCAGTCGAGCTTCATGTGCACAGAGATTGCATCGTTCATAAAGAAATTGACGACAATCCACATTTAACATACATGTGGCCTGCCTGATTTGTGGTCCAAATCATCTACAGAGTAGGGCCCACATGATGTTCTGGTTAGGTGTCCTCTCACGCATGCAGAGGCGCATGTAAGCTTAGCATGAATGCTCTCACTTGGACAAAAATCTTATTCTGGTCTTAACTGTCGTTCAGCACGGTGTGTGGGTCAACATGGGATCTGATCTGTTACATAGAGAATTTCTGTGTCGGCAATCTTTTGAAGATGGTTGTGATGTTGCAACTCTTTTACATTGGTCATTTTTAAACGGTTGATAAGAAGTAAACTGTTGCTAATCATGCAAGTTTTAGAAAATTCTGATGCATAATGTTGGGTGTTATCCACTGCTAATCATACATTGTTGTTGGCTCTCTTTTACTGCACAAACTGCCAACCTATTGGAAGGATTGGGTGTCACAAGCACTTAACAGGTTGGACATTATCCACTGTAAATCTCATGTTCTTGACAGCCTACACTTGAAGTTTGAGCAGTAACAGTAGCAGTAACAACTCCACGAGAGATTTTCGAGTAAAGCCCTTCTCTACATGTGCTAGTGCTAGTGCTAATAGCAGTAGCAGTAACAACTCCACTAGAGATTTCCTTTCGTTAATAGACAAGCAGCTGATGGCCCAGTGCGACATACTATTGGGATATATATTCAGTGATTCTTGATTCTTCAGTTCTGTTGAATTCCTGCATAGTGTGTTATTTCTACTCTTAAGAATGCAAACATGCTGCACTTATGCACATAAAACTGTATTTTGATTTCTTTTGTTTCTGCTGTATGTCCAAGCCAGAGTCCATGAAACTTTGAAGAAGCACGATCTTACAAAAGCTCCTGTAATGAAAGAGCTGGTGTGGTTTGTGGTATGTATTGATTCTATATTCTCTGTATATGCCTTGACTTTTTTTTTTTCCCTTTCCTTTTCCCTCTAAACTTGTGGTTTTAGTCAGTGAACAATTGTTTTGTTTTCATTTGACCAGCCATGATTAGGAGCTTACAATAGCATTCAAAAATGACACTTCTGCATAGTAAGCAGATGAAGAAACATATTACAATCTGATCTTTCTTCTATCATTTCTTTGATGTGGCATATGCTTGTGAACTTTACCTTGTTAGCTGTACAAAGATGGGAGGTGAACAATAGAACTACTAGCCTGCTACCTTCCTTACTTCCCTAAGATATCTACTTTGGCTACAAAAAGTTGGAGAAAGATTAGTTACACTTTTGTGGAGACACATTGCTATTGCATGGGCTTTTTTCTTGTTTTTTTTTTTTTTTTTTTTTTTTTTTTTTTTTTTTTTTTTAAACGTTGTTTCCTACTTATAAGGTTGATTGTTTTCCAGCAAAAACAACCCAGGATCCATCAGTTATGTGAGTGTTTGATGCCATTCTTGTTGGCTGGTTTTACTTCTCCACATAGGCACCCTTGAGGAAATGATTACAGTGGCTTAGTCCAAGTCACTTTAGATGTGTTTGAGATGCACCTTTCTGTCTCACAGGGTTATGGTTCAATCATCAAGGGATACACCCTCAATGGGTGATTCTAATGTAAATTCATAACTGATTTCTGAATGTTGGCTAATGGATAATTATTATTATTTCCAATGTCTAATGTTTGCGACACATGATAATCATTCAAACTATAAAGCAATTAGGTTATCAGATTAGTATGTGGCTCTGTTTTTCCCTTCTCCGCTGTTGAATTGGACAGAAGCCCCTATCGAGGGGTACAAATTATTGAATGAATGTCAGACATGCATTTTTGACTCTCTTAAGAGAAAATCAAGTATATGTTTTTAGTTTCTGGATTATTGTGTAAATATGCAGATATTCTCTACTCTTCTGGTGGACCATGTAGGATTTGATTATGAAACTTCGATTGTATGCAATTACTTGTCGTCTATTATTATCTTCAATTCATTTAAAAGTCATCCATTAGATAGTTCACTGTTTCAGTGGGTATTATCTTCAACAGAGTCAGTTGGTTCATCCAGACCACAGCAAGGACCTGAATTCCATCCTAAGATGTTAAGCCTGCACTCTAATCCATGCAGTCCTATTTCTTATAGTTCTCATCCTCAAGACCCCGAACAGCTTTGTTCTCAATCTTCTTCTTTCTGTACCAATCTGTACTTGTCATCTTCAACAAGCTCAAAGACCCATCGGCAGCTCAGCAACCTACCCTTCCTTCCTCATCCTCTGAAGTGGGACCAGCCTATATATTCAAAGTCTCCGTTACATTTGGGTGAGGTTCTACGTGATCAATGGGATGAGGGTGACTGCTCAAAGGATCTGATGAAAGACTTTCTTAATTTCCCTGGGGATGCTTCTAACGACAGCTTTGATGATGAGGCTTACATGAGCAAAAGTTTAGCTTTTACAGAACAACTGGACTTACAGATTTTGTCAGAGTTAATAAGTTTGTGGCAGTTCTTGCTTTTCACATTGTTGCTTACTTTATGCAGGAAATTTATGAAATGCCTCAAGTTCCACCTGTCCCAGTAGTTGGATCTAAAGGCAATGATACCCATCAGCATCTATTCTCTCCTGCAGTTCAAATCCCTTCAAGCCCCTCAACTTCTATGGCCACAGCTCTAAACAAGCCACGGTTGAGATGAATGCCTAAGCTCCATGAGCAGTTTGTGGAAGCTGTTAACAAGCTTGATGGGCCGAGAGTGAGCATATAATTTTTTCTATTTCCTTTTTTCTGTTTTTTGTCAAGTAAGGTCAGTGAATGATGATCCCTCTTGTGAGGGTTTAACCACTGTCATCTTGCTCGTTGTTGAGGGTATTTGCGAGTGCATAACTTCAAGTAATGTACACACACAGTAATGAAGTGCTTACTACATAATCTAGTAACATGATATGTTAACTACCAGTCATTCATCTTGAGTTAAAACTATATATTTGTTAATGGCATGTATAGTGATATCCAATCTGTGCTCCTAATTGATTAAGTTGGGAGGAAAGATGACTTCTCCAAATGTTCTGGTAGAATAATGAGCTCATCTTAATTAAGTAGACATGTCTGCAAATTCTATACATCTCCCTTAGAGACAGACTTGTAATTGTCACTTTACTTTTGACAGTCTGTCTTTAGTTATGTATTTTCTCATTTTATTCTTGGGTAATTGTTTGTATTTGGGAGAACACCTCATTTCTTGCTGTTGCAAGCATGATTTTTCCACCATCACCTTCCCTCAACTGGAAGCATCTATGTTGTGGGCTCTTGGAGCCTTGTAATGGCACCAAAAAAAAAAAAATCAAATATTTGTAGAGAAATTCATTACCCCACAGAAGGGTACTTTTCATAGGAAGGTCCTTATGTAGTAGTGGAACTTAGATTTCTTTATGATTTTTGGTTTTGACTACGTGCTGTATAGAGAAAAAGTCTTCATCTGAAGACATGAAGGGAGCTTCTGTTGGTACTAAATCCGATCCACGCATCCAAAGGTAAGCCTTCATCCTATCTTTTTTTCTCTCCTCTTTTGTTCTTTTACCCACAAATTTGTCAAGTAACTCTTCATTATTTTGTATTCTTTTAATTTTTTATTATTATATATTTTTAATTTCCCAGATTCTCAAAACCATATAGCATATAGTGGACACTTAATCCCTGATGCTTCCTCAACCTGCCAAGTTGCCTTTTAGTCAATTTATTTATTTATTTATTTTAAAATCTATAAATTAAAAACAGTGCTGTGAACCACTATCTATCACTGATTTTTGGATTTATTAAATGGGCAGTCCCAAACTGAGTTGTGGGTGAGATTGGTTTCTTACAAACCCAATGTTAATTCGGGTGAGCTTCAAACACTATCCATTAGTTCTACTACAATTTGATCTTCACATGGAAATGGCTCTATCCACTTCTTCAGTTACTGGTAAGTTGAATTAGGGAATGTTTGTAATCTTTTGTGCATAGTAGTGGAAGAAGAATGGGTTGGACCTAATGGATGGTCCAAGTAAGTGACATGCTCATGAGGCCAAATGTTACCGTGTATGGGAAGGTTTCTATACACTTCGCCCACTAAATCATTTCTCTTTAGGAAATTATGAAAGAGGAATATGGCATGTAAAGACCAAGGTATTAAAAAGTAGATATGTAATGGCCGCTACATTGTTTCATAAAACCCTTTCTTTTAGACGGTTGCTCTGCTATCTTTATTAAACTGTTTTGGTTTGTACTTGAAAAGCAAGCTGCTTTTATTCTTGTCATGAATGATTTGTTTGGATGCACACAGTTGTACTATCTTGTTGTACGTTGTTAATCCAAAATCTTAGATCTTTCTATTTGTAGTACATTGCAGATAACAATCTTGAGAACAACCCATGGCATGGATTCGATGAGTGGCCACTCAAGATAAAAACCGATGCACCTGAATGAAGTTTTGAAAATGTTGTTGGTTTTTCTTCTTCAGTTATTCTTGAAAGTTATATTGGTTGGTTTCAAAAGATAAGCAACAAGGCCCTCAGTATTCAAATAAAATCTTATTAGTTGTTGCATGGTTTCTTTCACAAGTTCTGGTATATTGCCTCAAGAAGTTGCTACTCTCACACCTGCGTGAAGCCTTTCCCATCCACATGCAGGCGCACATGCCAATGTGGCACACATATACAGGATATAAGATTTTCATCAGGTATGCGACACAGTTTAGATATTCTGGCCAAAATAAGGCCATTTCACTCAAATGAGCAACAATTAACAAAAGAAATGCTTGGCTAAAACAAATTTTATTTTATTTTTTCTAGCCATCCATTTGTTTTGTACACTTTGGCTGACCTGAGTGAACAACCTAGTTTCGATCTAAACAAGTGCAGCCCACCTGATGGATAGCTTGGATCTTGCACAAGTGTGCCATATTGGCACGTGTTCTTTTATGTGGATGGGCAGCAGTTCACTTGTGTGTGGGCTCAGCAAACCTGTTGTCTCAGTTCTCAGTCTCCTTTAGTAGTTAGTCTTATAAAATACCAAATTTCTTCACATTTTCAGGATGAAGTGAACAAGCTTATCAGTTCAACCCTGGGTGAAAGGGGGAGAGATATAATACGCCTTTACTATGGCCTGGATAAAGAATCCCATACATGGGAAGACATTAGTAGACAGTAAGTAGCTGAAGTTTTTGTCTCATTTTCTTTTTTCATTTTTTTAATGAAAAATGACAGAGTGATGCTTATCTAGCCATGGGCTGCTACAACCTCGTATGCTATGATGTGCAAAATTGTAATAATGGGATTGGCACTTTCACTTGGGTTGAGTTGTTAAGTTATTAATGGATGGGTGGAATTTTGGTGTTGGGTGTTTTGAGCATATGGGCTTAGGTTTTGCTATTAAGTTTTTTACGTGTTTGGATGCTCAGTTCAATTGCATATCAAGTTATTAAGATTGTTGTGTAATTTGGAGTTGGAAGTCTTCCAAAGTGAGGGGAAGTTGGGCTAGCCCCAAATTCATTTAGGACTTGTTTGCTTGGATGGGCCTGATGAAAATGGATAGGATAGGCCATCCATTTTGTTTCTAGCTTTGATGAAAGGCAACAGATTGGAAATGGGTGCGTTTTTAATGTTTACTTGCTTTCAAACAGAACATTTTGATAGACCAAACACCTGATTCTTTTAATGATGAGTTCAATCACCACTTCTTTCAATCTAATGTTTATGTATCCTCATCATAGATGCAGAGCTGAAGGTGAGTGGTGACCTCACCAAGGATGTAGAGCTAAGGGCGTGTTCTTAGCCATTGGTTAAGAGTGAGAGGCTACAGGGGCTATTGATGCCTATTGGTTGAAATTTAAGTTTGTTCAGGTAAGCATGATTTTCGAGCATGGATTTTCTCAGACTTGAGCATATTTCTATGATAAGAGTACTCGTCTATACATAAATGTGGCAATGCTTATTAGTTGGAATGGGTTTTATATGTGGCCATGGGCATTTGCATAATATAGTTGATGTGGGTATTTCCTTAGCATGGTTTAAAAGTGAGCTTTAGACAGGGACTACGTTGGATGTGTATTTGGCATGGTCGCTTTTTATGTGTTTTTTTTTTTCCACATGTATTTACTGTATGGTTTGTGTATTTGGATGTTATCCTCATTGTTGCATGTTTGCTCTGGTAGTTGGAATGCTGAAGTTAAAAGAATTAGCAGAGGCTTCTATTGTGGTTCTCAGGTGTCGAAGAGCATCAAAGCATGCCTGCCCTATCGCCGACTGGTCTCATCTTCTGTTTTATGGCTGTGATTTACCTAGGAGATGTTGCAGCTACTTTCAGTCCCAACTGATTTATGGTGTTTCCTATGACGTGCATTTATAGTCTGAAAACATTAAATAGACTGTTAACTGTTTTATTGGTATTGTGTTGATTATAGTCTTGATGAATGTTAAATGGGTGAAACGTGCATGCACATGTTTAATCATTAATTGATTATGATTGTTTGAATTATTTTTTGAATGATTATCAGGTGTAAGATTCAAAAAAAAAAAAAAAACAAACAAATCTGATTTTTTTTTTAATTTGCAGATATTTTAGCGACGGACTAAATCCGTCGCTAATTACAAAACAAGACTGGACGACGGATTGGAGGTCCGTCGCTTTCCTCATATTTGCGACGGACCTTATCCGTCGCCAATATTTTAAATGACGAATAATTCGGTGGTTTTTTCTGCATTTCAGTGACGGATTTTTTATTTTTTGCGACGGATCTTATCCGTCGGAAAACTGCGACGGACCTTATCCGTCGTAAATTCAAAGACGGATTTTATCCGTCGAAAGTAAAAAACGACCCAGTAAACAGCAACGGACCAAGCGACGGACAAAATCCGTCGTTTATTTGGTTTTACGACGGATTTCGTCCGTCGCAAATCGGCGATTTTGGCGTAGTGACACACGAACACGTTAGTGCACTCAGAAGTAGGTATCGTGTATATCTTATTTGGGCATGATTTTTGCACCATAGACGAGTGAATGATCAGTTTAGATTGAGACACACGAACACGTTAGTGCACTCAGAAGTAGGTATCGTGTATATCTTATTTGGGCCTGCATATTGAGTGATTGATCTAGACGCTATGCAACCCAGGCCATGCAAGGAAATTGCATTGATGGATGATTGTGAATGTCACCATCTGCCGATGAATTCATAATAGTGAAAAGAAAATTACCAATGGGTCAGATTCAACTCCGAAACAAAAAATCAACTTCTTGTGTCGCCAGTGAAGCGCGCGATTATGATAAACAGCTTATCCATAGCAATAGCAAAATCATCTGACTATATCGTTATGTGAGCCCCGTTTTCTTTTCTTTATTTATTTATTTATTTTTATCAAATACTGACCATTTTTTCCCCTATGTAACGGCCGGGTGTAGATGATCAATGGAAGGATTAGGGCTGTTCAATTGTATGGAAGTTTTTGACAATTGGGACATTGGGAATCCAAATATTGCAAGAAGCCTAGATTCCATTATAAAGTGATACATGAAGGGATGCGAAGAGATAATAAAGAAGATCACCTTAAGTGTGCAAAATCTTAAGAGAGAGAGAGAAGAAGAAGAAGAAGAAGAAGAAGAGAAAACTCGAGTTTATTAAATAATTTATGTAATATAACTCTCGATTACACCACTAATTTTATTTTTTATTTTTTATTTTTTCTATAAAAAAAAAAAAAAAAACCTATGTAAACACCCCACCCAAGTTATAACTTCATTGAGCCCACCCAGGTTGATAACCTCATTGAGTTTGAATTGATGGATGTGTTGTACAGCACGCCAACAACGCAGTGAGCCTGGATCCAATCTAAGGTCTCACCCACAAATGATAGACAAGAAGAAATATAAACTAGAAATAGATCAAAGCAATCCAAAACAAACCACAAGACAAGATATACGTGGAAAAACCCCAAACTAGGGTAAAAAACCACGGATGCAAAATTCCACTATGAAGAGAAACGAAGATTACAAGGCAATATACTAACCTCTCTCTTGGAAGTACAGAGAAAATCCCTTGCCCACACCTTAGAATAATTTCCTAAAATTCACCTTAACCTAGAATAGCCCTAGGGACCCCAATTTATAGTTTTGACAACTTCCCTTTCCGCATCCCAGTTGCGAAAGGACTTGCGACACGAAATCCACGAAACTCCTTTCGCATCCCAGTTGCGAAAGGACTTGCGACACGAAATCCACGCAACCTCGACTGGTCGTGGGCGGCCCCAGATGTGGCTCCACTTCTCAACAATCTCCCACTTGGAGACACATCTCCATAAACCTTTGTCTTCTTCATTCGGAGTGTACCACCTCCCCGTCTTCAAGCCTGAAGACCAATCAAAGCTGAACAGAGCTTCAGCTTCTCCCTTGTGACCGCCTTGGTCAGCATATCCGTAGGATTCTCACTTGTATGAATCTTCTCCAGAGCAATCGATCCATCTTCCAGTAACGAACATATGAAGTGATATCTGATGGCAATATGCTTGGTCCTTGAATGAAAGACTGAATTCTTAGCCAAGTGTATTGCACTCTGACTGTCACTGTGCAGCTTGCAATCTGCTTGCTTCTTACCCAACTCTTCCATAAAACCTTGCATCCACACCATCTCCTTGCATGCTTCTGTAGCCGCAACATATTCCGCTTCTGTCGTACTGATAGATACTATCTTTTGTAACTGAGAGACCCAACTGACTGCAGCACTACCTAGAGTAAAAACATAACCCGTAGTGCTTCTTCAGCTGTCGATATCTCCTGCCAAATCTGAATCCACGTAGCCTTGTAACTTGATTTTTGATCCACCATAACACAGCCCTACGTCCTTAGTACCTACCAAGTACCTAAGGATCCACTTCACAGCTTTCCAATGTTCCTTCCCGGGTTGTTCATAAACCTGCTAACAACTCCCACTGCTTGAGCAATGTCTGGTCTCGTGCTCACCATAGCATACATGAGACTCCCAATAGCTGACGCGTATGGGACTTTAGTCATGTAGTCCTGTTCCTCCTGCATCTTTGCACCTTGCTCCTTAGATAACTTGAAGTGGTTGGCTAATGGAGTGCTAACCGGCTTAGCACCTCCCATATTGAATCGATCAAGTACCTTGGCTATGTACTCTGCCTGTGACAAAACTAATTTCGTGTTTTCCCTGTCACGCTTTATCATCATGCCTAGAATTTGTTTTGCAGCTCCTAAATCCTTCATGACAAATTCTCTAGACAATTGTCTTTTGAGATCTGAGATGTCCTCCATGCTTGAGCCACCCACAAGCATATCATCAACGTACAGAAGAAGGATGATGTATGACGTATCAAACTTCTTCAAGTAACAACAGTGGTCTGCATGACATCTCCTAAAACCGTTTCCCGACATGAAACTATCGAACTTCTTGTACCACTGCCTCGGGGCCTGCTTCAGGCCGTATAGACTCTTCTTCAGTCTGCACACCTTGTTCTCATTACCTGGTGCCACGTATCCTGTCGGCTGATGCATATATATCTCTTCTTCAAGGTCCCCATGAAGAAAGGCTGTCTTAACATCTAGCTGTTCTAGATGTAAGTCCTCTGAAGCCACTATACTCAAGACCATGCGAATCGTAGATATTTTCACTATCAGTGAAAATATTTCAGTGAAATCGATACCTGCCTTTTGTTGAAACCCTTTCACAACCAATCTGGCCTTGTACCGTTTCGAACCATCGTGCTCCTCCTTCAGTCTGTAAACCCACTTGTTATGAAGAGCTCTCTTACCCTTGGGTAGAGTGACTAGCTCCCATGTACAATTAGACTCAAGAGAGTCCATCTCATCATCCATGGCCTGCTCCCACTTAACCCGTATATCTGACTGTAACGCCTCTTCAAAACACTCTGTCTCACCATTATTTGTCAGTAGTAGATAATGTAAGGAGGGTGAGTATCGGACCGTGGGTCTCCTCTCCCAAGTAGACCTCCTCACAACTGGTGTATGCGGCTCTGCCTCATCCTGTGGCACTGTAACACCCATGTCCGGTAACTCTTCCAACTCACGAATTCTTTTTTCTCGGCCTTATTTTCTTGCACACTGTCCTTATGCATCACTTTTTTATTAAAGACTACGTCCTTGCTTCTAATGATTTTTCTGTTTCTGCATCCCAAACCTGTAGCCAAAATCATGTTGCCCATAGCCTATAAACGTGTATCTCCTGGACTTCGCATCCAGCTTGTTTCTGTGCTCTGCATCAATGTGAACATATAAAGTGCAACCGAACACTCTGAGATGTGCAAGGTTCACTTCTTTCCCAGTCCACGCTTCTTTTGGTAGCCCACCATCCAATGGTGCTGAGGGACTTCTATTGATGAGATATGCGGCAGTATTTACAGCATCTGCCCAAAAGGTCTTGGGCAACCCTGCATGTAACCTCATGCTCCTGACGCGCTCAAGGATGGTCCTGTTAATGCGCTTAGCCACACCATTCTGCTGTGGTGTCCCTGGAATCGTTTTCTGATATTTGATTCCATTTGCTGCACAATATTCCTCAAACCTCTTATCACAATACTCTCCCCCATTGTCAGATCTGAGACACTTTACTGTTTTACCTTTCTCATTTTTTACCATAACTTTCCACTTCTTAAATACATCAAATACATCAAATTTATGTTTTAAGAAGTAGACCCACAGTTTTCTACTAGCATCATCAATAAAGGTAACAAAATAACGTGAGCCACCAAGAGATAATACCTGTGCCGGTCCCCACACATCAGTGTGTACAAGCTCCAACAGATGTGTCTTTGGAGCGCGTCCCGTCTTCTTGAAACTTACCCTCTTCTGCTTGCCATACACGCAGTCCTCGCAGAATTCCAAGTCAATAGACTTCAGCCCTGGTAGCTTCCTTTTGACAATAGCACTTTCATCCCTTTCTCACTCATACGTCCCAGCCTCTGATGCCATAACTGCCCATTCACTCCAGTTGATGCGACTGCGAGTGAACTATACGATCCTGAAGTCACGTACAAAGTACCTTCCTTTTTGCCTCGAGATATTACCAAGGCACCTTTTGTGATCTTCCAGGAGTCATGGTGAATGTCGTCACATAACCGGTATCAGCCAACTGTCCCACTGAGATCAGATTACGTTTCAAACTCGGTACATGTCTGACATCCTTCAATTTCAAGACCGTTCCGTCTTTCCGATTTACATGAACATCTCCCTTTCCAACAATATTGCACGGCTCATCATCACCCAGGTAGACTCTCCCAAAGTCACCTGACACATAATCACGCAGAACTTCTTACACGAAGTAGCATGAAATGAAGCACCCGAGTCTATAACCCAAGACTCATTCCTCGCATCAAGAGACAAGATCAACGCCTCTGTGTCGCTCTCCTCAGACAGATTCACTGAATCTTCCCACCTTGAGAGCTTCCTTCTTGTTTCTTGAGCGCCCTGCAATCACGTTTCATGTGCCCCTTCTTGCCGCAATGCCAACACCCGTCTTTGTCTTTCGGTCCCTTGGACTTATTCCTTGACTTAGAACGCCCGTGTTTATTGCCTCCTTTGTTCAGCGATCTTCCTCTTCCTTCAACGTTTAGAGCTTTCCCTGAATCCCCTTAAACTCCTGATGCCTTCCTTCTAGATTCTTCGCTGAGAATTAGACCGACCACATTATCAAATTTTAGTTTTGTCGACCCTGCAGAATTGCTCACAGCAATCACCAAACCATCCCAATTGTCTGGCAAACTGGATAAGATCAATAACGCCTGACTTCATCCTCAAAAATAATGCCAACGGATTCCAACTGGCTCGTGACTGTATTGAACTCGTTTAGATGTTCAACCACGCTCCCACCATCTTACATCTTCATGTTGAATAGCTGTTTCATAAGATGGACCTTGTTAGATGCAGAGGGTTTTTCATACATGGTGGCTAGGGCTTCCATTAATTCTTTTGTCGTTTTTACCTTGGATATATTGAAGGCGACGCTCTTAGACAAAGAGAGTCGGATCGTTCTTAAAGCCTTCCTATCCAGTAAAAACCATTCATCATCTGTCAACTTTTCTGGTTTCTTCTCTTTTCCTCCTAGAGGAATATAGAGGTCCTTCTGATACAGATAATCCTCCATCTGCATCTTCCAGAAGGTAAAGTTTGAACAATCAAACTTCTCAATTCTAGTTTTCCCATCTTCTGTCATCGCTCCCAATAGAACTAAACCAATAGCTCTGATACCAGTTGTTGCGCAGCACGCCAACAACGCAGTGAGCCTAGATCCAATCTAAGGCCTCACCCACAAATGATAGACAAGAAGAAATATAAACTAGAAATAGATCAAAGTAATCCAAAACAAACCACAAGACAAGATATACGTGAAAAAACCCCCAAACTAGGGTAAAAAACCACGGATGCAAAATTCCACTATGAAGAGAAACGAAGATTACAAGGCAATATACTAACCTCTCTCTTGAAAGTACAGAGAAAATCCCTTGCCCACACCTTAGAATAATTTCCTAGAATTCACCTTAACCTAGAATAGACCTAGGGACCCTAATTTATAGTTTTGGCAACTTCCCTTTCCGCATCCCAGTTGCGAAAGGACTTGCGACACGAAATCCGTGAAACTCCTTTCGCATCCCAGTTGCGAAAGGACTTGCGACATGAAATCACGCAAAACTCCTTTCGCATCCCAGTTGCGAAAGGACTTGTGACACGAAATCCGCGCAACCTCGACTGGTCATGGGCGGCCCCAGATGTGGCTCCACTTCTCAACAGGATGGACAACCAAACCCCAATCCTAAACCATATGGACCCTAGTCCTAAACCCTATATTCAACCCATTCAACTCAATCAACCCAATCAGACTAGTTAGCCTAACCCTAAACCCTAAGAACCCAAGACCCTAGGCCCTTGAGCTGTCTCGGCAAGTCAACTCACGTAGTCAATTCGCTAAGTCAACTCACCCGATTAGCCTAACCCAACCCTACAACTCAGTCAACTCACCTAGTTAAGCTCAAAAGTAAGCCCAATCGGAGAAATGAGTAAAACATCAAAGACGCAACCTTTATAGCAGATCGTCCACACGCTTGGAGGATGCTGTCTGCCAAAGTAAGGAGTCCAAGTGGGGACCAGCGACAGCCAGGTTGTCATCGACCACGTGGCACTTCCTTTCTTTGTGGCAGCGCCTCTCAAGCATGTGGAACTCTACTTTTTTAAGCCCCAAGTGTGTGATTGCGGTGCATTTACTCCGATGCCCATCTCTTTACACAAAATTACCCTTCTACCACATCATCCAACCCATGAGATGATACTATGTGGCAATCTCCAATCCCAGCCTTTCAACCACTTTTTGCCCCTAAGATCACTAAGAATTACCAGAAAACTAAGTTGAGAGACTATAAATAGCCCCTCCCCTTCTTATTTCATGCATCCACTCCCATTTTCAACAATCCCTTCTCACCCAAGGAGAGTGAGAATGAGAGAGAGAGAGAGAGAGAGAGAGAGAGAGAGAGAGAGAGAGTCCAACCCTGGTCTAGCCTAGCCTAGCCAAAGTCTAAGACTCCTCAGCCACCTCAGTTTAAATATGAGTCATTCAATCTAGCTTTACAACACTACCATTCATCCAACCATTCAAGCTTCTATTAGTTTCATCAAACCCAATCATTAGTATCGTGCAACATTCATTCCTTTCTCAACCCCATTACTTCTCATATACATTAACATGATAGTGCATTTCATCATTTTCTCGCATCTGACTAGTGAGCGTATGCTCTGAGGCTTACCGATATAATCGAATCCTGCCCACCAAAAACTTTAGCTGTTAGCCGTCATTTGACATATACATTGCATTCCATCATTTTGTCGTATCCGACCGACGAGCGTTTGCTCTGAGGCCTATCGATATAATCGGAGCAGGTCCACAAGAAACCTTAGCTGGTTGGTTGTTTTATCATAAGCATCCATACAACATCAAGCATCCCATAATACATACCTTGCACCCAACACTCGATCGTTTCAAATGTATGCTTATAGCTTACCGATATAGTCAGATCCCACCCATCAGAAATTTAGATTGGTCAATCATCACTACCATTGCATCGCATTATATTTTCTGCATGCGAGAACTAACCTTATTCCTTAGAAATTAGTCAGATCTTGTGAACTAAAAACTATACGTCTGTATGTCAGAGTGGGTGCCTAACACCTTCCCTCTCTGTAACTACGGTCCCTTACTCGGAATCTTTGGAATGTAAAATCACAAGTCATCTTAGGCTTAAGGATATTCAGGTCCTCAATCTTAAGCGTTTTTACAGGGTATAACCAACTGTAGAATCGAAATAATTGGTTAGTGGCGACTCTAGTTAAATATAATACCCTTTTACCCCTTTTACGAAAGCTCCCAAGCGAAGCAACCAGTGAAAAAGTGAGAGTCAATCCCCCATCCCCTGGGAAAATCCGCCCTCCAGCATCCATAACTTAATTCGTAATTACAAAAACAGCAAAATTTTAACCCTAATAAATATCCTAATTTTAGCGAAACACTTCTAAAGCCTAATTTCTAAAAAAAATAAAAATAGAAAGTCTTGATAAACCTTACTAAAGGAGTCCTAGCATGATTAAAAGTAATTTCTAAAAAAAAATAAAATCATAAAACTCTAAAAATAAGGAAATATAACATAATTACTAAAAATAATAATTAAAAAAAAAATCTTGTTTTTAGTGCGAACCGCTTTTTTTTCTCGTGAAACAGACTGACATGACCCACAATGTTGAACTCGGATGACCCATTCCAGTAAAGATTGATAGGTTGTACGTTCTATAACGATACTCTGATCAAAAGTTATGGTCGATTTATGGTTTTCTCCTGTTTCACCATCTTTTAGTCCAACCACAGTAGGAACGTACATGGTGATCGCTTACGCTTCACGTCAGTTGAAGAAGCACAAGAAGAATTACCCGACTCATGACCTAGAGTTGGCAGTTGTAGTCTTTGCGCTAAAAATATGGAGGCACTACCTCTACGAGGAGAGTTTATAGTTATTCTGCGACCACAAGAATCTAAAATATATATATTCACGTAGAAGGATCTGAATATGCGGCAACGTTGGTGGATGAGACACTTAAGGACTTTCGCTTTAATATCTCATACACCCTGGCAAAGCAAACTCTGTGACTGATGCTCTGAGTTGGAAGAAGAAGCATGCACTGATAGCCAATCTGATGATCAAAGAATGAGAGATGATGGAATTCGTCCAAGACTTTGACATCCAGCTCACACTTAATGAGCCGGATGCTTACGTGGCTCTTCTAACCATTGAGCCAACCCTAATGTGGCATATAATTTCAGTCCAAGATCAAGACGAATGGCTGGTCAAGATGAAGGAGAGGTGTAGGGGAGAAGAAATACTTGGTTGGAGGATCGATGATGACGGTAGTCTCCGATACCAAGGGTGAGTATGCGTACCTGATAATGCAGATTTGAGGAAAGAAGCGATGATGGAGGCACACCACTCCAAAATGGTCATACACCCGGGGAGTACAAAGATGTACAATGACGTGAAAAGACAATATTGGTGGGGCAACATGAAGAGAGACATCGCAAGCTTTGTGGCAAGATGTAAGGTGTGCCAAAAGATAAAGGCTAGCAACGCAGGCCTTCAGGCCTTCTGCAACCACTAGTGGTGGCAGAATGGAAGTGGGATAGTATCTCTATGGACTTCATTATGGGACTTCCTAGGACTCAGAGGAAACATGACTTGATATGGGTCATTGTGGATAGGTTGACAAAGTCTACTCGATTCCTCCCTATCTGGACGACAGATTCGACTGACAATCTGGCGAGGCTCTACATACATGAAGTCGTTCGGTCCTACGAGGTTCCTCAGGAGATCATATCAGATCGTGACTTATGATTCACATCCACCTTTTGGAGGAGGTTGAAGGAGGAACTCAGCATGGAACTCAAGTTTAGTACGACTTTTCACCCCCAGACAGATGGGCAGACAGAGAGAGTAAATCAAGTTCTGGAAGACATACTGAGGCGTGTGTCCTCGACTTCAAGGGGAATTGGGACGACCATTTGGCCCTCGCAGAGTTCGCCTATAATAATAGTTTCCAGTCCAGCATAGGCATGACACCTTACGAGGCTCTTTATGGTCACCCCTGCTGAGCTCTGCAGTGCGGGTAGAAGTAGGAGAACGGAGTTTGCTGGGACCTGAGCTCGTCCAGGTTACCACCCAGGCGATCGATGTTATTCGGAAGCATTTGCGCACCGCCCAGAGCAGGCAGAAGATCTATGCGAACAATCAACAATGCGACCTGGAGTTTACGATTGGCGACCACGTATTTCTAAAAGTTTCGCTCATGAAGGGTTTGATGAGGTTCAGGCAGAAAGGGAAGCTAGCACCTCGCTTCATTGGACCTTTCAAAATTTTGGATTGCGTGGGAGCCGTAGCATACCGCCTTGCGCTACCTACCGCACTGACAGGTATCTACAACGTCTTCCACGTATCCATGTTGAAGAAGTACACACCGGACGAGTCACACGTTGTTAGCTGAGAGAAGATTGAACTTACATATAACGCTTCTTACACCGAGGAACCTATTCACAACCTGGATCACAAGGAACAAGTCCTACGGACAAAGACTATACCATTGGTCAAGGTCCTTTGGTCGCATCACGGAGAAGAGGAGGCAACTTGGGAACAAGAAACAGAAGTCAAGAAAAAGTACCCTCACTTGTTCAACAACACACCACAGGTAATTTCGAGGGTAAAATTTTCTTGTAGGGGGTAAACTGTGACACCCTGTACCTCAGGTACACAGGTGTTATCTCTTAAACCTACATCAATGGAAACCAGGTCCGATTAGGTAGATAACCTGAACTTAACATGTGTAGGATGGAACTTCCAGTGAACGTTAAGGCCATCCATCGGAGTCCCTACGAACTAAATTTGCACTCTACAGCGATTAAGAAGGTAACCTCGATCAAGCACCTTGAGTTAAAATAGTTTCTAAATCAGCTAGTCGTAACATTACTCTAAAAATCAATCGTCGAAGGCCAGTGGATAGCCAACCAAGCACCACCGTGTCTTAAAACTATAATTAGCCGCTGAAATTAAGTATCGAACCAATCCGACCATCGGATCGGCATATATTAGGCCAAATAAAGCCTGAGACGTGTGATACGGCCCACCTGGGCCTCAGCCTCCCCCAAACTAGGCCAGGACCCCTAGGCGAGGCCCCCGAGATGATTGGACGGAGTAGATTTAATATGATCATCATAGTGGACCCCATATACTATGCACGTGCACCTTGTACCACCATTGAATGATGTGCACCGAACCAAGCTGCTCGGTCAAGTAGCCTTTGACCGAGCAAAAACGCAAGAAGCAAGGATTTCTCCCGCCATTTCGAAATTTGAAATTGGTGGAACTTCAAGCTCCAAAGTGGGCCACACTGGCCACTTTTTGGACGATCCAAACCGTCCATTTTTCTCTTGGGGTCCCCCCAACCAAAACTGTATAGGGATACGGACCCCCGCAAAGAAATGAAGGAATTGGGTCTAAACCGTCCATCTCTTTATGTAAGGCTAGGATCCACATATGAAGGACCACTAAATGGCTTGATGGGCAAGCTAACGGCGGTTTATCCAGGGGATTATCGGCTTCCACTCGCCTACTTGAGAGGAGTCCTCTCACAGCCAAAAATGGCCGACCAAGCTAGAAAGAAGAAAACAGGGGTCTTTCCTTTTCTGGACAAGGGAAGCTGGCACATCAACGGCCGTTCACTGGGGCCACGTGGAGCAATCCCAGCCATTGGAGACTTCTCTCCCTTTCCTATAAATGGGCACTGCTGCCCTCAGGTTTCACACCAGAGGAGGAAAGGAGAGAGAGAGAGAGGGAGGGGGGGGGGGGGGGGGGGGGGGGGTGTAAGCTCTGCCGAGTGGGCTCAATGCACACTGCCCCAACTCAGCCCGTAAAAATCGGACCGAGTCGGGTCAGTGTGGGCCTATAGCTCCACAACCAGAGGGAGAAGAAGATGGAGAGGAGAGAGAGAAAAGAGAGAGAGTGGAAGAAAGGAGCGTGGGTGTATGCGTTCCATCCCCAGCTTGAGTTGAGCTCAAACAGGGAAGGTAACCCCTTCTCCCCCCTCCTCTTGGGACTCTAAACTAAGCTGAAAACAGCCCCTAATAGAGCCTTTGTTTTGGGCTGCAAGTACCCCACCAGTAGGTCCGTGCAGAGAGCCAAAAACGGGCCCTATCTGGGCTCTGAAATGAGCTGAATATAGGGCTGAAAAACCAGCCTAAAAACAACTAAAAATCTAACTTGTAAATAGCTGAAAATCTAACCTGAAAACCATGTTGAAAATAGGCTGAAAGACGGGACGGAATCACGCCAAGACCGGGCCATTTTTGGGCTAGAAACATGGCAGAAAATGAGCCCCTGTCTGGGCTTTAAGACAGACTGAAAATGGCCTAGGAATGGGCCACTGGTTGGAGCTGAAATCAGGCCCCCATCAGGCCTTGGATCAGGCTGAAAACCGGCCTCCAATCTAGGCTAAATGGCCTCATAAATGGACCATCCAAAGAGCTGATTATTCAGCAGGTTTTTAGTTTGAAAAATAGCCAGATACTAGCTGATTTTCAGCCTGAAACCACTGGGGAAATGCGACCAAATTTCTGCTTAAAGACACTTGAAAATTCAGCTTGGAAACACCTGAAACTTTCACTGAAGAACAACTGAAAATTTAGCTTAAAACAGCTGAAATTTTCACTTAAGAACAGCTGAAAATTCAGCTTGGAAACAGCTGAAAGTCTCACTTAAAAACAGTTAAAACTTGCAGCTGAAAGGTAGTTGAAGACAGCTTGAAAATGACTGTCACTTGCAACATGGTAGCAGTTGGAAATCAGCTTGGAAATGGTAGTCATTGCAGCTTGAAAACTGCTGAAGTTGGTGTTTGGAAACGGCTGATTATCCAGCTCAAGGGCAGTTGAAATGTAGGCTGAAACCAGCCCATACTCTGGACTGTAAGAAGCCCAGGTCATGGGCCGCACCACACATCTAGTGGGCCACACCACATATCTGGTGGGCCACACAAAAATATCAGGTGGACCACACCATATATCTGGTGGGCCACACAAAAATAACAAGTGGGCCACACGAAAGTATCAAGTGGGCCACACCACATATCTGGTAGGCCACATAAAAATGCAGGTGGGCTGCACACCACATGAAGCAGGTGGGCCGCACCCCCAACTGGATGTTAGTGGGCCCCACTACAAATCTCAGTGGGCCACACCTTGTACAGCAGGTGGGCTGCACCATGCCTAAACATCAGGTACACTGCACTTGGGTAAAGGCCCAGCGGGTCGTACCATGTTACAGTGGCCCCACAAGCCAGGGTTCAGCGAGCCTACTTTATGTGGGCCTCCCCATGTAGTGCTATGGACCAGCCCCATTTGGGCTTATACTGGGACCCAATAGCCGAGCAAAAACAGACCCAATTCAACCCTTAACTGATAATGAGCTTGGGCCCAAAGATTGGGCCACCTGTGGTGACAAAAGTCTATAGGCCTAGTCACCTTATGGTAGGCCCAAATAACCTAACTTGTGGGTCTTTTTGAATCCCACAAACCTTCAATATGTTAGTAGGTGAAAACATTAGGAATTTTTGTCTAATGCAAACTGATCCTCTAGGAAAACTACTCGCGTGACTTTGACCCGCTAGTTACACACGGATATTCAAATCAAGGAAAGAACTACGACCCGTAGGTGATAATTTCTTTCCCCTTGAGCTTTCCATCTCTAAACTAGATTAAGGATAACCTTTTATAGCAATAGTAAATGATATCCTGGGAGTGGATAATCATTCAACTTGTTGTTTAGAGCATATGTTCTCCTGCCTTGTTAATCATTAGGTAGTCATTGTTATGTATTTTAGAAGTGATCAAATTTATTTCACCACGTGTTATGGGGGTGGCCATTTGAATTGGATACTCTACCATATGTTCTTGGAATTTGTTAATTACTTTGTTACCTTGAAGGCATGAGTTGGATTTACAAAAATATTCGATTAATTACTTGAGACGTATGCTTTAGAAATTGATAATTAGGGATATGATGTTCTTGAACTGACTGTATAAATGAGCCTTACTTCAATTATCAAAGCATGTCTAAATCTTCATGAGATTGTATTGTTTGAAAGTAACACATTATTTGAAACCTCTCTATGGAAACTCCTATTTTAAGAGAGTTTGTGCTTAGGTGTGTAACAAAACTGATTGTGATGAGAATAAATCCTTAACATGATAGTTATGGTTAGTCGTGGTTTAGTTCATGGGATTTACCATCTATGGAGTGATTCCACTTACCTGACTATGGAATGAACCTCGTAACATTTATTACCACTGTTGTTACTTGTATTTGAATCATACATACCATCTCATTTAGTCGCTGCATTTAAAGATTTCTATATTTCCTTCCTAGTCAACATACAGTGGTAGTTTCCTAATGTTGAGAATTGATTGGCTACGTGTTGATGGGTTCTACACACTGTAACATCCCGGATTTTTGCCAATTTGGGATTAGATGTCCTTAGGCGATGGGTTGCTCTTAATACCTTATTATTTCGTCAGAACTGAACCCCACAGTCTAAAATCGTGGGATTAGATGTCCTTAGGCGATGGGTTGCTCTTAATACCTTATTATTTCGTCAGAACTGAACCCCACAGTCTAAAATTCGCTTCTGAACCCATTTCCTTCACAAATCCCACCCTTCACTACCTTGTGCCTTCAATTTTTCAAAGCACTTTCGCCCTAGACACTAACTTAAACTAGCTAAGTAGTAAAACTTGGATCACTTTATATACAAACTACAAAGGCCTAAGTACCATCTCAACCAGAAAACAATTAGGATTAAATCCTTTAGAAATTTAACAAAGTTAACTAAGTGCAAACTCGATTAGCCATGAAATCCGTTGGGATCGCTTTAATACGATCTGCAAGACCCAAAACTTGTAAAACATGTGACTCTAGGTTACTCTAGACGTAAAGTCTAAGCAACTCATTACCCGTTGCTCTCGGGACTAAACGAAACTTCGTAAGAGGTCTAGATCGCACATTGGGAGTCCGATTAACACGAAGCTAAGGAACCAGACCGCCCCACTGGGCTTGACAATCATCTCAAAATCAGATGATTCCGATGTCCCACGGCCATTGTTTTCACTCCGGAGCGAGGGAGTGTGAAAAACACTATTCCCATCCAAATGAAAATATCTGGAATAGTGATCTGGCACCTTTCGCTTGCGCATCAGTATTAAGCAACCAGACCGTCGGAATCAGACCAAATTACACCCTCGGATTAAGAAAAATTTCAGGAACATTTACATGTACTCAGAATTTCTGATCGTGGCCCACTGACCGTTGAACTGAAAGTGGTCCGCCACGTGCGATCTGGGAATTCGATCGAGTCGAAAACGTAATCCCTCATAGATCCATGTGTGGTGAGCTTAAGTCTGACGTTTGGCTCAAGGAGGGCCACCAGAACCTCTCTTTTGAGCTGGAAAAGTGACGAAATACCTATATTAGCAGTAACCTTTGAACAGGAGTCTATTTCGGTGAGTTTTGAGGCTATATAAGGACCTTAAACCCTCTCTCATGGCAGCCATACGAATTTGGATTTGAGAGAGGGAAAAGAGAGAGAAAGTGAGGGAGAAGTGGGAGAATCTTCCTGCCGTCGTCCCTGCCACCACACGGGCTGCACCATCCTTTTCTTGACGCTTTTCCGGCGTTCCCGGCGTCGTTTCTAGGTAAGAAACCCTAACCCTAATCTGTTTTGGGGTTTAGACTGTTGTAGGTTGTGAATAGCTAACCTATTTCGTTCTCTAGGTTGCCAAACTGCCGAATACGGAAGCTTAGCAAACCTATCGTCTCCGTTACGATTCTACGACCAAAGGTGAGGACTTTAAGCGTATAAGTTACGTTTTTCAACGCTTTCAATGTCAGATAATGATAGATTCATGATCTGTATGCAAATGCACATGTACAAAGTGCTTTCCGTTTCCTGTTTCGATTAGCGATAAAGAATATGGATTTTCACATACTCTAGATATACGTATAAATACCGTATACGTATTTTTCTTGGGAAAATGTTTGACATGTTTATTTAATGTTTGATTATATCATGTGTGGATAAAATGTTAGTTTGGCGAAAAGAATCGCAAAAATACATGTTCATGTGTAAATGTCATGTATGTTGAAATTGCATATTTTAGAAATTCCGCATACGTGCGGATTTTGGAAATATAATTGTCATGATTAATTGTTGTATGAATATGGTATACGCGGATAAAATAACCGCTTAGCGAAAGAATAGCCCTAATACATGTTTGCTAACATACACTAGATAGTTGGAATAGTGTATTCTAAGTGTTTGTGAAAATGGCTGAATGAGTATAGCATTCTCATTCGTGCTCGCCATGACTAATTGTCATGGATATATGATTGTTGTAATGGCGATATCCCTTTGACGAAAGGATTTGCCCTAAATCACGCCACGGCCAGTATACACTATATATGCTAAAATGTGTGGCCCAAGTGTTTGTGGAAATGACTGAATGGATATGGAACTTGGATTCCTGCTTGCCATGACTATCCGTCGTGGGTGTACGCGTGTTATGTTTGGGGCAACTCCCTAGCGAAAGGATTTGGCCTAATGCCTATGTGATCGACATATGTCATGTATGTTGATGTATGTTTGTTTAAGTGTTTCTTGAAATGTCTGAATGTGTAGTAGTTGGCAAATTGTAATATATAAGGGTGTTGAGATATGATTCTCAACCTCTTTTCACTATGTGTATGATCTCCTTTGATAGTTGTGTGATTAGGATTTGAACATGTACAAACTCATGCTTGTGTTGTGCTTCATAACATGCTCAGCTGTTTATGATTTTAACTATGTAATGCATATGTTTAAATTTATATTTATGTTGTATGATCCGTCATGGGTGATGGGGGAGCGGAGCAACGAGTGCGTGCAACAGCCCTGGCAGCCCTAAACGGATAATACCAGACTGATTGTATGATTTGAATCCTGATCTATTACTGCTTTATATCTCTGTAATTGATTGTGTTTGGGGCTATGATTATAGTCCAGGCAATCGGTAGCGGGATTGAAATCGTGGCTGAGATTCATTTGCCACGTGGGATGTGTTCGACGAACTCGAGTCGTGCGTTGCCTGTCGGCAGTGGCTAGGCCACACGAAGTTGTTTATGCACTTCATGTCGTGCAGCTCAACGGGCGATCGTGCTAGTCGAGCTCGTCAAGTAACCCGATCTGCCTTATGCATGTTCACCTTGTTTGGTCGCTACTGCTTGAACCTAGGGTACCAAACTTACCAGTGGCGATCCCCGTTTAACCATGGTACCTAGATCCGCTAAGTCGCATGAGCCGGGCATGGTGGTATGGGACACCGTGGTTGAGCTGTCGGCCTACGCTGGGGCCATGTGCCTCCCCGTAGTGACCATTGCGCAATCAACTCGTGAGCCGAATATGGTGGTTGGGACACTGTATTCGAGCTGTCGATACTTCGGCGAGAGCCGAGTACGGTGAGATCTGTGCTCGTGCTGACTGGCGACGAGTCCTCCGTGGTATCATCGAGTACACTCCAAGGGTCTGTGATTGGCCACGAGTCTTTCACAGCAACTAGAGTGTGAGTTGAGCCGAGTACGGTGAGACCTGTACTTGAGCTGACGGCTAGTGATTGAGCCGAGTACGGTGAGACCTGTACTCGAGCTGACGGCCAGCAATTGAGCCGCATACGGTGAGATCTGTATCCGCGCTGACGGGTGATGAGCCCTTTGCGATGCCTTCACTACGTTTCTCAAACCATAACATCGTATGAGAATAACTAGGATTGACGACCCTAGAATGGATCATGTTTGGGAATGATACAAGGGAGGTACCTTAGTTTCCCAATACTGCTGTTTGAAATGGACTAATAAAAACTTGGTAATCATGAGCATCATCACACCGCATGTACTTTGTAGATGTGGCGCACTGAGGGAGTAAGCATTCGCGAACGTAAGATGAGGTCGCTTGAGGGTGGTTTGGCAAGGGCATACAGCATCATGTCATATCATTTTGCACTTAACAAGAGTAGTTAGAAATGCTTGATTTGTACTGCTTTATTATTACTGCTTGATTGATTTGATAACATGTTAACTTATGCTTTACTGTTCCACTGAGTTGATCACTCACTCCCACGTTGCGGGACGGTGTTCCGAACACCCACCAGATTTGTTGAGTTTCAGGTGATGGCGATGCTTGTGAAGCAGAGCCGGTCTACTTCTGTGATGATAGGAGGAGTTCTCCTATCTGTATCTCTCTGGCAGGTCAATGAAGACCTGATATCGTATTGACGGGGCTATGGTACATGGGATAGGAGGCATTACACTTCCTCACATTTGGTATATTTTAAAACTGCACTTGTATTTATTTAACCTGGTAATCTTATCACACTCTGGAGACTCATCGTAGTTTATATATTTTATCTATCTATCACAGTCTTCCGCTTGCAAATTCAACTGTCTCTGGAGTATGATATGCTGCTTTGGCTTAATCTCACTCATGTTCAATGCACGAATACAGTCAACATTCAATCATCATTCATTTTGTTGCATAAGTGATGTTCTGGAACTCGGGAGTTGAGTTTATGCTCGACCCCCGATTTTCAGGGCGTTACACACACATCCTAAGGCAGTAGCCTCATGAGTCGGGAATGGTGGTATGGGACCTATACTCGAGCTGTCAGTCTATGCTGGTGTTAAGCTCCCGTAGTGACCTTGAGCTTACTTAAAATGATTGATTGTAACTGGATTAATAATGGTTGGCTAATCATGCATACATGGCACAGACTAGCATTTATTGTTATCGTACGTGATGTACGTATTTATCCTACTGGATGGTATTCCCAGGTCGATGATTGCATGGGTGATGAGCCCAATGTCCGCACGGATGAGCATCCCGAGGCGATGATTGCATTCACACATCCATGCACATAATAAGGCTGCATTTACTATGTTTTGGATTGCTTGTATGTTTTATGTTATTTCTTGTCTAGGGCGGCGGCGGTGTGTAATCTTGAAGGGAGATCACACTGAGCTAGCCACTCATTCATCAAATTTCAACCGTACATAGAAGACAGGTATAGGAGCTGATGAACATGCGCGGACCCGGAGTCAGCTACCACTAAAGAAGAGTTTTACAACAAGGAGTCGCATCATGAAGCGGCTGCCTATTATGGATGTTTTATCTCTTGATCACTCTAAAAACTCACTTGTGATCATCCGCTTACAAAAACAACCGTACACCCACTTACATACATGACCAAAGTACCAACCATCAAGTTTTTCTATTTTTAACATGTTATCTGACCATCCATTATGTTGGTTGATATATGTACATTCCCTTAATTAGTTTGGTGAATAATTCTTATTCATAATGATTTAGATATAATTTCTTTTGTAAAGAATTACTTAGAAACGTGCCTATAACCATGTAGAACCATTATATTTTTCAAAACTCTCATATCAACAATAATTATGAAAATGCCATTAACCTAAACCCCTGAATTCTAGATCACATGGTTCCCACGATCCGTTTGATGTGAGATTTTATACCATGCCTATGTATCATAAATTAACTATACATGTCAAATTTCGGCCTTTAGATCATTGTAAAGTGACCCAATTGACAAATCAACTCCTTAACTTTTAATTTTGGTGTCCATTGAGTGAAGAAACCTTGTTGATAGTCGTAGTAAGATATTTCCCTTCATATGAACGACTTAGATTGCTCATCATATGAACCAAATGTGTAATATTAAGACCCCACTTTGGTAAGCTTTTTCTTAGGCACGAAGTTATCCTGTCAAGGCCTACCAACTCCTTATAAATCTAGATTTTCCGATTTAACCACTTCCTTTCATCCATCACAACTCAAATTTGGCCCACACTTTGGTCTCATATGACTAAGAGGTTATACAAAATTTATGCCCTGATTTATGATCCTACACTATTGAAGGTTGAAGACTACCCATTAGGAGAATTTTTAAGATAGGCCAATCTAAATTTTAGATCGCTAAGAAAATCATATATCCCGTCTCTATTCTACGACCCTTACACAATTGACGAATTAGATTTAAAGAAAGATTGTCAGAAAAGGGAAAATTGGAGAAACCCAATCCAAATGGGATGTGAAACACACTCGTCTCACACACCCAATCTCCCAACGCCCAAGGAGAGAGAGAGAGAGTGAGAGAGAGAGAGAGAGAGAGAGAAAGAAAGAGAGAGAGAAAGAACAAGAAAGAGAAAGATAAGGAGAAAGAGAAGGAGAAGCCTAGATGCCCTCTTCCTTCTCCATATGTATGGTGTCTCCCTCTTGCTCAAGCGATGTCGTGATTCATGTGGGAGATTTTCTTGTAGAAGCTTTCCTAAATGGATATCTACCTAGGGTTTAGATCTAAGGCTAAGGTAATGAATTCCTTTAAGCTTACATTAATTTGAGTTAATATGATTTATCTTGCCTTTTACATGCCTTCATGTTACTGTGAATTCTTCCTGCAATTGTTTAATTTACCACCAACAATTATTTATCCTTTGGGAATGATGGTTAAGGTATGATTTTAATTATGCATGATCTTTATTAATTTATGTGGGGTGATGGATACAAGTCTTGTCCTTGCCTTTATCAATTTTGTTAAGTTAGCCCTTGTGACTCTTCTCTTCTATTGAGTTAGCTGTTGTTACTGTCACGCCCCAAACTCGGAAACCGGGCTCACAAAATTTCCAATCGCCGAATCTGACACCAACAGCCTCTATAGAACCCCATTCTTGGTTCCCGACGCCCATTCGCCAGGTTCCGATTCTGGGATGCTACGAGGAAGATTTTCAACATCAGTTTGATTCGTAATAAGCATAACCAAAGGCATAACTCATAAATAACAACCAAAAACTTCATCACATTTCCACTATGATTAAAAAGTTCATAAGAACAGTGAGCAAAAAGGAAAATACAATGATGATAGACAAAGGCTCCAATCTGATCTGATATGCGCTCCTACCTCATTGCTGCTGCGATCCAACGTCACCTGCACGCAACGATCGTGCATAAGCTTATAGAAAGCTTAGAGGGTGGTGAAAGTGTGTACGCAGGTAGTAATACAATTATGCAGTATTAGAGTAATGCGGAATATGCTGAAGGATCCATGAATACTATCGGTCGTACTAAGGCCATGTGATGCAAGGTGTTGAGGGTCAAATATTGCATATTAGACCCCAGTTACGACCTGGATTTACATACATAATATTGTTAACGATCCATTTTCATTGTGTTTGTGATGCAAGGTTCATTTACGAGCTGAACTGAAAAAAGATGTTAAATGCACAGATTTAACACTCTGAAATCATCAAGGCACAGGACAGACCCAGGGGACCAAGATCGACAGATTTACACGCCAGTGATCCGAGAAATTCAAGAAATTGAAGCTCAAGTGGCCTGAAAGTCATCCAGAATACTACATCACAGGGTTTTCACCATCCGTTCGGTTCGAAACCTCATACATGGCCTAAAGACCATAAATTAACCGTACAATTAAAATTTTGGCCATTAGATCCCTCTGAAAGTGGCCCAACGGACAAATCAACCTATAAATCAGCAAATTGGGGCCCACCTGGTATCTGGATATGCTTCAACTTTGTTCTCAACGTCTTAAATGAGATGAGAAAAGGGATGAACGGAGAAGATGTCTTATAAACATCTCGGTGGACCCACATGTGTGATGCACGAGCACCAAACTGGGTCAGCTGGCGCTGCACTGTACCGCCTGGGTCGGTCAGCGGGCGCTGACCCGACCCAGCTTCTGCGTAAGGAACAGTGTCCGCACCATGCGGACGCTGATTTGTATTGTGGGCCCCACTCATCATCAGGTTCTATGATCCTAACCGTCCAATCACCTCGGAGGATAGCCACGACCACAACCATGCTGAACTTTTGGTCTCATGCAACCGAACGCTTGAATATCTTATCCAAACGGAGAATGGACGGTACAATGCAAAGTTTCATGGGCCACACCGAAATCAATTCAATCTCGTCATTCCTGAATGGTTTTTCACAAGTAGTCTAATGGACGGAATGGATTTCTCCGTCTGTACCGATCATGGCCTCAATAACCACGACAAAAGATGCTTTGCGGACTCTGTTTCGCAATCAGACTGTGGATGAAATTGTGGGCCACCATCTTGACCTAACAGCTTGATCAGGACCGTCCATTCGGTCCAGGAGGTGTCCACTACCTTCTTCAAGGTCTCCTTATGGGTCCCATACATGAACACACAGACGGATTGCACTCAAATGTAAGATGGATGGCAGTGAGAAAACTCTTGTGGACCATGACGAAATCAATCCAAAACCATCCTACCCGAATGGTTTTTCGAGGGAAATCTAATAGATGGAGTGGATTTCGTACACAACTCGGATAATGGGACCCACCATCAGCCAGCGCAAGAGGCGCTGGCTCTGTTCGCGCGTCTAGAGAGCCCGGAACACCTTGGGACGTTCCGTGATGATGAAAAGGATCGGTCCATCGATCTTGACCATCCAAAAAGAGTTCAGGGAATGATCGACCAAAGCCAAGGTGACTGAATGGCTTGGATCTTGCGTTAGGGACGTCTATGGGCTGGTTTTGCTGCAAAGAAAGCTTTCGCAAGAAGTTTCCAAAAACAACTTCAACCAGCTGTCTTTGCACGTCTCTTGTGCGGAAACTATCCACCAATTCTGCACCGTTTCAAGCTCTCCACAGCACTGACCTTTAGCAACTATAAAGGTAAGAGAAGCAAGGGAGAGCCGAGGATCGAATGAAGAACTTGATCATCCACGGCTAGAAGTTCTATTGATCAGGGAGAGAGAGACAGAGTTGAACTTTATTATATTTTTCTTTTTCTTTTTATGAATCCCATGGAGTTTGATCTAGCCATGTCAGGCTAAACCCCTTAGCTAGGGCTAAGGGGTGAAGCTTGTGGCGTGATGGGAGCTTCTACGGGTTTGATTTAGACTGAACTGATTGATTCTAGTTTGATTTAAGAAATTCTTTTAGTCGTTAATGGTTTGTTATGATTTAAATTACAGTAGACCTGTGATGGCTTGAATAATTCCTTTCCTTTTATTTTGATGCTAGGAAACCTTGTTGTTCGCCATCGTCTCCTGGACATGGTTGGATGACGGAACCTTTCCTGCCATCATCTCTCTGATTGGTTGTGGGGTAGTTTAATTCTATTGTGTACTTTGTCTCATGGGCATGGTTTTGTGATGGAATCCATGCTAATCTGCATCCTTCTTATCCTTTGAAAACTAGATCAAGAGTAGTTCAATTGTGCTTTAGCGACATATCTTCCAACTGGATGAAGATGGGACTCGAAATCCAGTTGAGTTCTTGGATCAAACGTAGATCTCCCTGATCTCTACAAGTGGATCCTCTGAATCCCTAGTTTCCCTTCTTTGAATTCTCTTAAGTTTTAGATAATTATTTCACATTTATTCATAAAAAAATCATTTGATTTAGATTTCATTTTATCCTAGTCCTAGTTCTGGTTAGTTTCAGAATACGTACAAGTTTCAGTCCCTGTGGATTCGACCTCGGTCTCACCAAGTTTATTACTACATCACAACCCTATACTTGGGGAGTGAACACAAGGCATGAATGATATCGGCCATACCAAGGCCATGCAATGCGAGATGTAATAAAAGCACACCAATCCTTATCTAAGTCCACATATCAATACAGCTCAACTCTGGAATATCACCGGGGTCTAGTACACTCTGAACCAGATTGCCGCCCCATCGCGCGCAATAAGGTGAGTGAAAAAGACCTCACTATCCGCCTGCCAATATCGGGCTCGGCTCGTCGATAGAAGACCCATTCCTCGAGCTGGTCAAACTCAGCCTAGCTTTGCCCCCTCCTCTCGAGTGGGTAAGGTCGCACCCCCTTCCAACTGACCACGACACAGTGAAAAGTGTGGCCTTCTACTAATCGGCACTCGGCGCTCATATACCCACTCGGTCTAGACGTTAGAGCAACCTCCTAGTACCATAAGGGTTTAGGAACTTTCACCTAGGGATATCTATAGCACCCCAACCACGATTTTCGGTATTGATCCTGCCAACCATGATATACTTGTGGCGGCTATGGCCTTGATGTCGCTAGGGCGTATGGTATACATGTCACACAATGCGAGATGCATGAATCACGCAATCCAGTCATACTACAATCATGCGTGTACCGTGAGCTCATGTGGGCATCTCCCTTTACCAAGGAGTCCCATAACAATCTGCCCAAAGGCTTGTACTATGATCAATCACTCATCTCATCACAAACATGTAGATGATGCGTATGGGCATGTATTATGGTGTTATGTTGTCACATACTCATAATCGGTATCGATAACTGGTGTCGGCCTCGACAATCGGCACCGATAATCAGCATCGGTAATCGGCACCAATAATCAGGGTCGATAATCGGCGTCGGCCATGGTTATGAAGTCGTTCGTCTACAGCGAATGAGGCTGACTTATTTGGGTTAACCCACCAAAAGGACGATGAAAATGGGCCTAACAAGGCCTAAGGGAAGGTCACAATGTGGACATCTAACCATCATTGCCATCAATATGGACGTCAAACCAACATTGATCCCAAGGGGTGGCCTACATAGGGCCTGAACATATAATGGCCCATAGCTTCACATACAATCATGGTGGGCCTCATTTACGTCACATAGGCCTTGTCATATGGGCCAACATACATCTCATCAGACCTCGAATATACAACAGGTGGGCCTCGCACCTGGGCCTCGAATACTTCTCAATGGGCCTCTTATGCCAAGCGGGCCCCATCACATGGGCCGCATTATATGGGCAGCACCAATGGGCTTCATGTACATCAAGTAGGCCACACCGATGGGCCTCATGAATATCAAATCGGGCCCACCCTTATGTATATTTGAGATCCGACCTGATCATAAGTTAACATAGAGATAAATGAAGTGAAAGCCGAATATCGGCTTGAGTGGGAACCACTGTGGCTCTTAAGAAGCTTTAAACGGTGGCTGTCGTTGTACCCCATTGTTATTGCAGATGGTGGGGTTCACTTGAACTTTGGATCTCACTTATTCATCTCATGCCAAAAAAATGATCTCACAAATGGTTGGATGGTTTGGATACAACGTGTGCATCATGGTGGGCCCCACCATTCAAATAGTGGACGGTGTAGATATGGCACATACATCATTGGGCCCCACACCACAAGGATGAAACACATGCATTAGGAGTGGGTCCCACCATCAGAATAACGTGGAGGTGTACGTACATCACGTGGAACCCGCAGAACGTGCTAACGTTCATGAGAAAGAGCAGCCACATACCTGCAGTAAGCGTTGCTGCCTATTTAAGGAAAACAAAGGTGGGTTCAACGTAGGGCCCACCACACCATTTATTATCACATAATATAATAATATTATATTGTATACTACATGCAGCTGTTGCTGCCTTTAAGGAAGAATAGAGGTGGGTCCCACGTAGGCCCACCACAAAAGGCATATTAATATATATATATATATATATATATATATATATATATATATATATATATATATATATAGTATATCTAACGTCCAGGCCATCCAGGGCCTGGACAGACACACATCAGGGTGTTGCCCCCCACACGTGGGGTGGGTCCCACCGTCCAGTGATGGTGGACGGTTAGGATAAAACACAGGCTATGGTGCGGCCCATCAGAATGGACGGACGACGCGGGTGGGTCCCATGGACCCCACCGTCAGTCCTCACTCCACCATTAGCACACCCATGTTAGTACACACCCCATGTTAGCCACCTCCACAGGGATCGATACCAAGACCTCAAGTGTTGAAACGAGGCATCTTCCACTCGGTCTACCACCTGAGCTATGGACTGGGTGGGTCCCAACGTTGAAATGAGGTATCTTTCACTCAGTCTACCACGTGAGCTATGGGCTGGGGCCCACATTAGATCACACTTCACTGGTAGCCACACCCCACTCTTAGCCACATCAAGGTGGGCCCCCTATGGACGGTTGGGATGACATATAAACATCATGGTGTGTCCCACATGGATGGGGTCCACCGGTAGATGGATGGAGGTAAACATCATAGGGGGGCCATGATCATAGGGAAAGAGAAAGAGAATGAGAAAAGAGAGGTCGGCATTATCGGAGGGGCCTCGCCACTATGGGCCCCTCTTGAATATAAGCATACATCAAGGTGGGTCCTAACACAGGTGGGCCCTTACATTACCAAAATTAAAGGAATGAAGATCCAAAATCACCCACCACCTTCTTCTTGCTCTCTTAGTTTCCTTTGCTCCTTAGCTTCGATCCTAACGGAGGAGATGAATTTTGGATGGTTGAGATGAGAGATAAGAGGGTAAGAAGTGGGCCACATTCAAAACTCTCTCATGGAGGTTTGGGAGAGCTTGGACTTGGGATTTTCTTACTTGCTTGGGAAAGTGAGTTGAGAAAAGAGAGAGAGGGTTGTAGAGAGAGAGAGAGAGAGAGAGAGAGAGAGAGAGAGAGAGATGGGTAATGGATATGGTGAGTGATGGGTGTGTAAAATTTTTGACTTTGGGGTTGCTTAGTATAAGAAAAGTATGGGCTTGTGTAAGAACTTTTTGACTTTGGGGTTGCTTGGAAATGGGAAAAAGGTGATGTGTACTTGACATGTACTTGACATGATGGGATTGATTGGTTGATTGATTGATGTGACATATTATAGAGATTCTCTCGAAATTCGCATGTACGACATTTTCCTCGCACTGAACGCTGACCCACATCTCCTGGCCAAAGTATTGGATCGGCGCGCCAGACGCGACATCGGAACCGCTGCGACGGCACGGTCGCAAGGGTACAAGTCTCAGTTTGAGTCGATTCAGGTTGACGGCATGTGACGCAGGGTCGCACGCAAATACCGGTTAAGGGTTAAAGGTTGCCAAAATTCGATAGGGAAGACCGTGGAAGCCTACGGAACGGTACGGTCTAGGATACAGGTCTTACAGTTACTCTCCTCTTTTGTTGAGTTAGCCATTGCTACTCTCCTCTTTGTTGAATTAGCCATTGCTACTCTTTTCATTATTTTGTTAGCGTTGTGCTATCTACCTTTATGACTTGGGCATGTGTCTTAAAATTCTAAAACTTCCATGATTCAAATTATTTCTCTATCGATGCAAGTGATGTGTTAGAGGTATCACAACTACTGATTCAAATATTTATCGTGGATGTAATGCATTACGGGTAGCGACCCTCTTGGTCGACACATAATTCTGTGGGTTAGTTGGCGTTGTGCACAATCGATCTAAGTAAATCATCATGCGTGTTACATCACTTTTCAGGATTGGATGTCGCAAATAGTCATTCCATGAACACATCGTGTCACGTAAATCCTCCAACCGCGTTGTTTTATTGCCTTGAGATGTTCGCATAAATCCACGTTAACGTTGGACACGTCGTTGAATCTCCGTAATTATGGGATGCGGGGCGAGTCGGGTTTCTTATAAACCGTATTCCAAATTATGATGATCACTAAGTATGATGAGCCGCACACACTTTGCTAGGCATGTATTCATATGTACAATTGTTGCGCATACTAATATCACTCGTAGTGGTGGAGTATGAGACATATCAGAACCCTTACACTACTTTTATGAATCTCTTGAATTATTATAAATCTTAAAGGATAACCATAACTATGAGTAGGGCATTGACCCTCTTCAACCGTACAAATGATGCAAGTGATGTACAGATTGAAGACCTAGAGGACTATCATCTTATTAAATACTGTACCGAATAAATAAGAAGATAGTTTTATGATTTATTTTTATATTTCCACTACAAACTCGATAATGTAATAAGCTCCCATTGAGAGGGCATTTGATAATTTGTTGAAATCTTTTACTCTAATGAAATAATAAATAAAATCGATTTTATTCTCATGAATGGTTACCTTCATGACTGTAACTGGGTATGATCTAAATGGAAAAAAATATGGTGCAATTTTTAAAGCATCCAATTTATACATTATTAACACCCGGAATTCTCAGGAACGAGTATGTACTCGGGTCGCGGAAATTTCAGGATGTTACACTAACTTAGTAGAGATGGCTCATAAACAACTCACCCATGACTCAGATCTAAGCCAGCCCAGTAGCCTGAACCCAAACCGACAGCAACTCTGCATGTGAAAAGAGCTCTTACTCTAGTTTCTTCTTTCTTCTCTGCTTTTCTTCTCCCTCTGGTAGTCTAGAAACGTCTGGACAGATCTACACAGAATGAAAACCATGACATGACTCGGTCGACTCGGTGGAAGACCCGGTGTAGCATTCATAACTCTTTCTCTCTCCTCCTCTCTACTCTCAATTTCAAGAGTTTGAAAGGGAATGTCTAAAAAGGAGTTGGCTATTTATAGAGGAGTTCAAAAAATCTAGAGAGTTCAATTAAACTAATCTAATGATTAGTTACAATTGCAAATGTTAAACCATATTAACTCAGGAATCCATGATGAAAGATGATGATTAAGGTCGATCACACTTGCGTGACTCCAATCCATCACCATAGATGTACATCTGATGCTAAGGCCCACCTTTCGAATGATTTAAATTAGTAAACTATGATCAAACCAGATGGTGGGTGTTTTTGGCCAGCAGAAGAAGAAGAGCTGGCCAATCATGAAAAAACTCGAATGATGGGATTTCCTTATGATTTAAGGTTTCTGATTGGACTTGTTGTGTCCATAGGAACTAGTGGGACCCACATTTTGTATAGTTATGAGCATTTCCTCGATGGTTTCAACATATCATGTAGCTGAGAGGGAAAACCCTAACAATTGTAGAATAACCCTAATTGCTTCAAGAGAAGCTTTTAGGCTCTCTCATAGGGCTTTCTTAGACAAAGGATGGATTGAAGGAGCCACGAGTGGTTCATATGCAATGCCAACTTCCCACGCCTCTAACTGAACTGAAACCGAAAAGATTTTCACCTCTAACTAAAAAACCCCTAGCATGAAGGGGTTAGATTATTCGTGAATGAGTGGTTAAGATGAAGGAGAGGGTGCACATGAATTGTCAGCTTGTCAAGAAATCAGTTTCCGCTTTCAAACGGTTTCACCTGCTAGCTAATATTGCGCTGGAAACTGTGCTCGCGTGCATGAGTATCCTTGTTCGAAGCCAACATGTTTTGGTCGGAAATGTCCCATCTATAAGATGGACGGTTCTCATCATGTTGATGACAATGATGGTGGGCCACATATCAAGAGAAAGGACATTGTTAGGTTTAAACACGCATCTAAAGAAAGAGAGGAGAAAGCTCTCTTTTTCAGGTGAGCTCGGGTCAGCATCCATTTGACCTAGGTATGGTTCAGTGCTCCACAGGAGTGCACTTGTTGTGTGCATGCATTACATAAGGTGGGGCTCATATGGTTGGTTTGGGAAATCCGCACTGTCCATCTGGTTCTATTGGTGCCATTAGGACTCCTGTTCAATTATGAGGCAGATCCATAGCTTAGGTGGGCTTACCAATCTAAAATTGATATTTTATTATTAATTCTTGAGAACTCAATGGTTGGATCAACCCAAGGCTAATGATCAAGGATTTTTTGGATTTTCTTAAACCAATCTACGTTAGATTTCCATAGTAACACCTGAGTACTGAAAAGTATGGGGTGTTACAATTCGACCGAGACTAGTTTTGGTTCGACCAAAAATTGGCAAATTCTCAAGCTGCATGCTGTGATGTTTTTGACATTTTTGGTTCAACCAAAAGTCCCATCATGTTGATTCAGTCCGACTGAAGGTTATGTTCGGTCTAACTGAATCTGTTTCACAGAGTTGTGTAAATTGGGCTATTTAAAGCTTAATTTCGGATTAGGAATTGCTATTATCATACTTATGAGTTATTTCTCTATGGGTGAGGGTTTTCGCAAGGTGAGAGGGGTTTTCAATATTTGTAAGGGCTTAGGACGAGTTTCTTAAGAGGTTATGCATTGCAATGGGGATCAGGTTACATTTGTTATCGAAGAAGGTGAGTCTGTAAAACTCTAAGGTTTTGATTATAGTGGATCTATGTCACTTTGTGCCATAGTTTTTTTTTTTTTTTTTTTCCCCAAGGGTTTTCTACTTAAATATTGTTGTGTTCTATGTGATTACTTTATTGGTTATTCTAATCTATTGTGATTGTTTTATCTTTGTTATACATGCTTCTGTAAAACGCACGAATTAGTATTAATCCAGGTTTGTTGTGGCTCGGGTTTACATCATTGTGGTGTGATATAGGGAATTTGTAGTCCAATAAAGTGGTAATAGAGTATCGGGTTTAAGGACATTTCAAGATTCAGCGAAGATGCCAAGGTTGAAGTTCAATACATAGAAATTTGATGAAAAGAACAATTTCAGTTTGTGGCAGTGGAAGGTAAATGATATTCTAATTTCACAAGTGTTAAGTAAGGCATTATTGGATACTAAACCAGAAAATATATCAGATGATGAATAAAATGATCTCAGGGAGAAATCTATGAGCACCATCCATTTATGTCTATTAGATGAAGTCATGTACAATGTCCTAAACGAAAAATCTCCTTAAGAGATGTGGAAGAAACTAGAAAACCTATACATGTCGAAGTCCCTAACAAATAAGTTTCTTATGAAGAAATGACTCTTCGGGCTATAGATGAAGGAAGGATCGGATTTCCTAGAGTACATGAACTTGTTTACAAAGATCTATAGCGAGTTGTTAAGGCTTGGAGTGATGGCTAATGAAGAAGAAAAGCTATGTTACTTCACTTCCCACATTATACGGCCATCTCATCACTACTCTGTTATATATGAAGAATAAAGTGAAGTTGGAAGAGATCACTGTAGCTCTCATTTCTAATGAGATTAGGAAGAAGTTGAGTGATAAGGACTCTTAGGTGATAGGGCTGGTTGCGAAAGGGGGTTAAGGATGTGGGAGATTCGTGGAGTGATCTCGATATAACAGGAAGAAATATCTACATCAAAATCAAAGGTAAATTAAGGATGATTCTACTGTGGTGTTCACAACCCCAGGTGAAGGGTTATACTGTAGTAATAACTCAATGAGACCAAGGTCGAATCCACAGGGACTTACTATAAGTGTGCTTTCTGAAACAAACTAAAATTAGAACTAGGATCTAAATTAAACTAGAATATGGAATATGAGAAATCAATTGCAAATAATGTATAAATGACAAAGGAAAAACTAGAGTGTCAAGGATCCACTTATAGTCATCTTAATTCTACCTTACTCGATTCAATAAGAACACAACTGGAATCAAAATTCTATCCTATCTTGTCGGATGATGGAACAGTTAAAACATAATGAGATTTTGAACATTCATCATATTAGTTCTCTCACATAACACGAGTGTAATGATCGCAGGGAATTCAAAGCATCTATCATGCCCAGAGCCGATGGTAGATCAAGGAATTTTATAGATCACACAATTGCAAAACATACATGTAAGAAAGTATCACAGCCTTCCTAAGCATCTACTGTTCCTGGAGTGGATAATGGATCAAATTGAACTGAAAATATTCCTTCATTCAAACTAATAAAAATCAATAGAAGTTCAACATAAACTAGAATTAAAGCAAGATAAACATCAAAATAATATACGAGCTTCACCTCTTAGCTCTAGTTAAGAGATTAGCAAACCAAAGACATGCATGATTGAACTAAAACTCTTAAAGAAAAATATAAAAACTAATTAGAAAAGAAAGAAAGAATTCCTTGGAAGCAGCATCACTCCTTTCTCTACTCTTCTTACTTTAATTCTTACTTAGAAGAGCTCAGAAAATTCAAACTGACTTCAATTTATGCAGTTTATCGCAGCTTTGATGGGTGCTTCGATGGAACTTTGATGGGATCGAAATCCAACCAAAGAGTTCGATTCGAATTCGGAAGCTGTCAATAGCCGCCTTTTGAATCTGTTTAAGACCTTCACTCTTGACCTTTAATGGCATCGAACTGGCTTCGATGTCATCGAACATGTGCTTGATGGGATCAAAAAATGTCCAAAACTATCCAGCGAGGTAATCCCATAAATCATAAATTTTCCGATGTCATCGAACTGGTCTTTGATGGTATCGAGAATTGCACCCATATGTCCAACAACCAAACTTGATTTTTTTTTTTCAATGGGATTGAGCCTCCTTTGATGGCATCAAACACTTTTTTTATGGCATTGAAGCTATGTTTGATGACAATGAACTATCAAGTTCAGCACTTTCAGTTTTCTACACTTTGTAATCTCAATTTTCTTCCTTCTTCACTTGGTTTTCTTGGATCTTAGACTCTTGAATTCTTCAATCTTGGCCTCCAAAGATCCAATCCTCACTTTGGTAATTCTTAAGTATCAAATCCATGCTTTTAAGCATCTATTTCACCTTAAGCTCTCAAAATCATCTTGTAAGAGAAAACATGTAGAAATAGATCGATTAAGCACTATCATGTTCATAAAAATAAAGAATAAATAGGAAAAAATATACAATATTTCACACTCAACATGTGACATTAAGGGGCACTTTAAAAGAAACTACTAGAAATGGAAGGATGACCTGAAAAGTAAAGGAAAATGAAACACAGGTGAATCGGTAAGTGTAGAGGAAGAGAACTTAGAAGGAGACCTCTCGGTCTCTTCAGGTATGAGTCGTCTCTCAAATACTTAGATACTCGATTCAGAATGTTCATATCAATGTACCCAGATCAGACTTGGTTCGATTCCTATAAGTCCAATGATGGTGGAAGTGTTCTGATGGGGAATGACGCAACATGTAAGGCTATCGGAAAAGGGACCATCAAGGTAAGGATGTTTGGCGAAGTCATACAAACTTTAGGTGATGTCAGGTATGTTGCAGATCTGAAGAAAAACTTTATAACCTTGGGGGTTTTAGATACGAACGGTTGCACGTTACCGCAATGGGCAGTGTAATCTAGGTCACCAGAGGTACAATTGTGTTGATGAAGGGACATAAGGTTTAAATTTTCTACAAGTTGGATGAGAGCATGATTATGGGTGAGGTTTCTAATACCTCACATGCAGAATCCAACATAGATGATACTAATATTGGCATATACGGCTAGGGCATATGAGCGAGATGGGCATAATGAAACACTAAGAATGAAAACTATTAAAGGGAGTTAAGGAGCGTAAGGTAGATTTATATAAGCATTGCGTCTATGAGAAACTAGTGCAAGGTAAAGTTCAAGACTGCTACAAACACTAGTAGCGGGGTGCTACATTCAATGTCTATGGACTAGTGACAGTATTGTCTAAGGAAGGGGCGTGATACTCTATGACCTTCATAGACGATTGTTCGAGGAATGTTTCACTAAAAAAAAACAGAAGCAATGACGAACATTTTTTTCCTTTTTTTTTTTTGGGTTTTTCGCTATGGTTTTCAACGACTTTAAACCATAGTGAAAAGCCTTTAAAAAAAAGAAGGAAAAAACACCCACCAACATTATTTCCATGTGGCATGTTCTTTTCCATTTTTTTATCCCCCTCTCTCTCCAATAACTAAAGCTATGGTAGAAGACAACATTTCTTTTAAAGACAATCATCTTGTTTCCATGTCTTCTGACAACATTGTTAAAACTTCTCGCCTTCTCGACAACGAAATCTGCACCCTCAAGGTCAAAAATACCCATCTCTCTCTCTCTCTCCCTCTCCCTCTCTCTTTTTCCTAATTTCTAGGGTCTCTCTCTCTCTTTGATAAGAAGTGTTGCATAGAACAAATCTAGAACTAGAATCATTCATGTAGAAGATCAAAGAAAATCAAGAAAAGATACAACAAATAGCTCCCTTAGTCAACAACATCGTCACAATTAGTCTTCACCATCACATCAACAACCCTGGATCTGTTTGTTCAATTCCTTCAACATTTAGTTTCTCAACCACTCTATTGTGTTTAGGGTTCTTAGTTTCCCTTAAATCTTGATTTTATTGTTGATTTTGTCTTTTGATTTGAAAAGTTGTTCGTATCAATCGAGATTGTGGTATTATAATTCCGCACTGCCTTCCCTGTAGTTCAACCTTTAGAAAACAATATGGCCCCTCATTTGGCGGGCCACCCATAGAAATCAATGGATGGAGGAGGATCCGACACCACATGCCTTAGTGGGATACTTGTGGTAAATTGGCCTAATTTCCATGTGGGTTATATTCATTTTATGGCCTATCTTATACACTACTTGGATGTCTTACGCATTGTGTGTTGGTGGGACAAAAGGCATATCATGCTAACCTAGTATGATATGGGTTACACATGGTCATCTGTCTTAATAACATGATTGGGATATAATGAATGGGCCATTGCTTGATGATTTGAGTGTTGAATGTTGAAGTTGGTAGGGCTTGACATTTTCTTGGTTTTCTGTTTATTATGTTATCGGGTTTAAGAAAATAAGTTTTCAATCTTGGGTTTTAAGGTTAAGCATGGGCTCCATGATGTGGGTATCTGCAAGAATGGTGGGTCCCATTGGATTTGGCATGCTTCATTTGGTCCAAAGATGCAATGGATTAAGATTGGCACCTAGAATTCTACCCACCTGCATAAGGTTGACAACAAGCTATGTTGACTCCTTGAAAATTTCAAGTTCAACACCATACCACAAATCTCTGGTAACTCTTTAGAACATCTGACACCAGCACATTAGATGTTGATTAAATTCCTTCAAGAATGTTTAGTAGTATTTCTTAATTTATGTGATTTGCTAATTCCACATGCATGCACATCCACATGAGCACATGTATTGGGATGTGAGATCTGAGCTTGCCATCAGATTGGAGAGTATGATGCTTGATATACAAGAACTCAAAGCTTGTACATGAGGGCATGCATTAACTTAAAATAAACTTATTAAATAAGTGTAGTTTTTGGATCATGATGCATCTAAACCGTGACCTTATAAGCATTATCATTGATCTTTTGGAAGATCGGTACCAGTCTAATCTTCTTGTTCTTTAACTTGTTGTAGGTTCCAATCAAGAATCTGTCCTTGCGTGTATATATATATATATATATATATATATATATATATATATATATATATATATATATATATATATATATATATATATATATTTTAGGTTAGCCTGTTAGTACACACCTATGTCAGTACACACACTCCAAGTTAGCCAACCCCACTAGGGATCGATACCAAGACCTCAAGTGTTGCCTTGCGTAGATGCACCATAACATGGTCACTCACCTCAAATATCTTTTACCACCAATGTTTGTCGACTTATTCCTTGTACTTGTCGTTCAAAGCTTGCAACTTGGCTTTTATATCCACATGAATGCCCACAATTCATGTAACACCCCAAACTTTTCAATACCCGAGTATAAAAACTTCTCGAGTGTTACCATAAAATTTAACTTAGTATATACATGTGTTCTATACTAATTTAGTCAATCCTAACCTTACATCTATTCTTCAAATTCAATCTGACCGTTGGTGATAATCTTCATCCATAAATCAAGTCATTCGACCCTTGATTTTGAGACATGACCATAATATATCAAAGTATTTTAACCTATCCATCATAACCAGTCGTTCAGCCAACTACTCACCGCTGGGTAAAGATATCCGACCGTCCATTCTGAGTTTGGACTACCCGATCATAGAAAACTAACTACTTGATCTCTACATCCGATCGCACACACATCGGATTGAGATTCCGATTAGTTTATATTATCCACCACCTAGGAATATGCTTAACCTACCATTATAACCACAATCCGAGGAACTTACACTTGTGAACAAATCACTCGAATCTAACGGTATACATGTTCTACCTCTTGATCACTCCAAAAACCTACTTGTGTTCGTCCGTTTACAAAACCGACCATATAACCACTTGCATCCATGATCAGAGTACTGACCATTAGGTTTTTCTATTTCTAACATATCACTTGACCATCCATTATGTTGGTTGATATATGTACATTCCCTTGATTAATTTGGTGAATAATTCTTTATTCATTATAATTTAGATATAATTCTTTTGTAAGAACTACTTAGAAACATGCCTATAACCATGTAAAACCATTAGATTTCTTAAAACTCTCATAACAACAATAATTACGAAAATGACATTTACCTAGACCTGTGAATTCTAGATCACATGGTTCTCATGATCCGTTTGATGTCAAATTTTATACCATGCCTATGGATCATAAATTAACCATACATGTCAAATTTTGGCCCCTATATTATTGTAAAAGTAAATCAATTGACAAATCAGCCCCTTAACCGTTGATTTTGGTGTCCATCGAGTGAATAAACCTCGTGGGTAGTCATAGTAAGATATTTCTCTTCATATGAACGACTCAGATTGCCCATCATATGAACCAAGTGTTAAATATGAGACTAAAGTGTGTTCCAAATTTGAGTTGCGATGGACGACAGGAAGTTGTTAAATCAGAAGATCTTAATTTATAAGGAGTTGGTAAGCCTCAAAAGGATAACTTCGCGTATAAGGAAAATATACCAAACTGGGGTCTTCATATTTCACACTAAGTCCATATGATGAGCAATCCAAGTCGTTCATACGAAGGAAAATATCCTATTATGACTACCTACGAGGTTTCTTCACTCGATGGACACTAAAATCAATGGTTAAGGGCCTGATTTGTCAATTAGGTCACTTTTATAATGATCTAAGAGTTAAAATTTGACATATATGGTTACTTTATGATACATAGGCATGGTATAAAATTTCGCATCAAACGGGTCGTTAGAACCATGTGATCTAGAGTTCAAGGGTCTAGGTTAACGACATTTTTGTAATTATTGTTGCTATGAGAGTTTTGGGAAATCTAATGGTTCTACATGGTTATAGGCACGTTTCTAAGTAATTCTTACAAAAGAACTTATATATAAATCATTACGAATAATAAATTATTCACCAAATTAATCAAGGGAATGTACATATATCAACTAACATAATGGATGGTCAAGTGATATGTTAGAAATAGAAAAACTTAATGGTTAATACTCTAATCATGTATGTAAGTGGTTATATGGTCAATTTTGTAAACGGATGAATACAAGTAGATTTTTGGAGTCATCAACAGGTAGAACATGTATACCATTAAATTTAAGTGATTTGTTCACATGTGTAAGTTCCTTGAATTGTAGTTCTAATGGTAGGTTAAGCATATTCCTAAGTGGTGGACAATATGAATAGATCGGAATCTCAATCCGATGCGTGTGTGAATGGATGTAGAGATCAAGTAGTTAGTTTGCTATGACCGGGTAGTCCAAACTCAGAGTGGACGGTCAGATATCTTTATCCAGTGGTGAGTAGTTGGCTGAACAGCTGGTTATGATGGATAAGTTACAATACTTAGAATATTATGGTCATATCTCAAAATCAAGGGTCGGATGGCTTGATTTATGAATGAACATTATCCTCAACGGTCAAATTCAAGTTGGAGAATAGATGTAAGGTTAAAATTAACTAAATTAGTATAGAACACGTGTATACTAAGTTAAATTTTATGGTAACACTTGAGAAGTTTCAATACTCGGGTATTGAAAAGTTCGGGGTGTTATAATCTACCCCCTTAAACAAAATTTCATCCCTAAAATTTAATCACGTCTACCATTTATAACAATTCATTTTGTTAAATTTTTCAATGTATTCCTTAGATATATATGTCTAGGTGTGCGTATAACTGACTACATGAAATCGGGACACTATAATCTACCCCCCTTAAATAAAAATCTCGCCCCCAAGATTATTGTCTAGGTGTGCGTATAATTGGCTACATGAGAAGCCAGAAGATGTTCAACGACTTATCGGATTACTGATCCAAGTTCAGGTTCGAACCGTCACCATGGTTGGAAACTGTATACTCTTTCCTCCCTTTGCTATCTTCTCCTTTTGCCAACAAGGTAGTCGACTCAAAGGAAGGCTACACCGAAACTTCCAAATTTCTAAGTCAAAATTAATCATCTTATGAAACATATGGAAGATCTAAAACCATACCTTAGCCAAGGTCTTCTTTTATATTCAATAATATAGTTAGATCTAGCACTATCATAAATAGGGACCTAGTTTAATCTTAACCATTCAAACCACGTGAATTAGGGAGAAATTTGATATTAAAGTGCATCTTTGGGCATGGAACCGTGGTAGTGGACGAGCAGACAACTAAAGGTGAGGATCTTTCCTTTAAACTTTGCAATTTAATTGGTTATACATCTTTTCCTTGTTTCAAGATTTATTTACTGTTTATCAACTCCATATGAATTAGCACTATAGAAATTCATATCATTATATTATACTGCACGCAAGTATCGTGTCGGGAATTCCACTTATAATGATCATCATAATATCATGGATGTAATGCGTTTCGGGTAGCGGCCCTCTTGGTCGGTACGTAATTCCGTGGGTTGGTTGGCGTGATGCACAATCAATGTAAGTAAATCGTCATGCATGTTACATCACTTTTCGAGATTGGATGTCACAAATAGTAGATCCATGAACACATCGTGTCACGTAAATCCCCCAATCGCGTTATTATGTCACCTTGATATGTTTCCATAAATCCATGCTAACATGAGACACGCCGGCGAATCTCCGCAGTGTGAGCATACGGGGAGAGTTGGATGTATTAAACTGCCTTTCACATTGTGACCATGATCGCTAGGTGTGATAAACTGCACATATTTTGCTAGGCATGCATACCATATAGAATGTTGCGCACATCGATACCCTTGTATATGTGGAATATGAGAAGTATCGGTACCCTGTCGATATCCTTGTGAATTATTATAATTATTGTAAACTTTAAAGGAATGACCCTGACTATGAGTAGGGCGTTGATCCTCTCTAACCGTACAGATGATGCAGGTGACGTATAGATTGAAACCCAGAGGATCACCTCCCTATAGAAGACTTTATTGAATATATAGAAGACTTTATTGAATATACAAGAAGATAGTTTCATGATTTAGCTTTATTTATGTTTCTGCTGCAACTTGATTATGTAATAAGTTCTCATTTAAGAGAGCATTTGATAATTTGTTGAATTCTTTTACTCTAATGAAATAATAAATATAGTTGATTTTATTCTCGTGAATGGTTACATTTATGAATGTAACTAGATGTGATCTAAATGAAAAAAATGGTGGGATTTTTAAGACATCCAATTTATACATTATTAACATCCAGAATTCTCGGGCACTAGTATGTACTCGGGCTGCGGAAATTTCATGATGTTACAAGTCAATCCACCATATGTTCCGCTACAATGCTAATGCCCGAGAACTTGGGCAAAGGGACCAAGTCAAGTGTGTGGCGGGGCACTCAACCAAAAAAAATTTGAAATGAGGACTTTCTTGTCGAGCAGTTCACCATGTTGTTGAATCCAAACTCTGCTTGAGACAAGGCCAAATCCCAGTGCTTCGGTTTGTCACCTGAAATACACTGAAAGTTTTCTAACATGCAATTCACAACTTTAATATGCCCATCAGTTTGTAAGTGGTAAGCACTATTGAACTGAAGTTGCGTACTGAACCGATCCAATAAAGTTAGCCAAAAGTGGCTATTGAACTTCCTGTCATGGTCAAAAGTAATGGTCTTGAGAACCCCGTGTAGCCACACAATCTCTCTGAAGATAGATTCACCAAGTGAATTGCATTGAGGGTCTTATTACATGGGACAAAGTGCGCCATCTTTGAAAAATAATCTACTACCACGAACACGGAATTCATGTCAAGATGTGTTCATGGGAGACCAAGCACGAAGTCCATAAATAAGTTCTCCCAAAGGTCGTCAGGAATAAGTAACAGGGTGTAGATGCTTATATTCTAAGATTGCCCCTTGGAGGTCTAACAAACATGACAACGTTGCACTGCTTGACCCACGCCATGTACCAATTTCGGCCAGTAATATTGTTCCTCAATATGAGCCTGCGTCTTTTCTCACCTAAAGTGTCCACCAAGGCCACCACCATATAGCTCTTAGATAATCTAATCCCTCAAAGAACTTTGGGGGATGCACAGTTAATTTCCTTTGAAGAGGAAACCGTCTTACATATGTAGGTCACTAGGATGAACCTCTCGGCATCTTATCCATGCATCCTTGAATTCCTTGTCCTCGACATATAACTTCTTGAGACAGTTGAAGCTACCTCATTGCTCATTGTAATAAGTAGTGATACATGGTGGCTAAGTGCATCATCCACCTTGTTCTGTTACCCTAAGTTATGCTTCAAAACAAACATGAATTCCTGCAAAAATATAACACATCTAACATGCACATGATTCACGTTAGCCTGACTATTAATAAACTTTAAGGCTTAATGGTCAGTGTAGAGAATAAACTCTCTCTGAATCAGATAATGCCGCCAATGTCGTAGTGATTGAACCACTATGTACAGCTCAAGCTCATATGTCAACCACTTTTGTCGGGCTTCGCTGAGCTTCTCGTTGTAAAAGGCTATCGGCCTGCCTTCATGTGATAAGACTCCTCCAATTCTGACATATGAGGCATCACACTCAACCTCAAACATCTTGTCGAAACAAGAAAGAACCAAAATCAGTGTTGTGGACAATCGATGCTTGATTTCAGCAAAACTCTTGTTAGCCTCATCAATCTACCAAAACGGGCCACTTTGCATGCAATCTGTAATGGGTGTGACTATAGTGCTAAAATTTTGCACGAATCAACGATAGAATTAATGTTGACAACCCGTGGAAACTCCTCACTTCATGAATTTTCATCAGAATCTGCCAATCCCTGATGCCTCGTACCTTTTCATTATCCACACAGATGCCCGTGGACATCACAATAAATCTTAGGAACAATAGGTTGTCCGTTAAAAAATTGCACTTCTTCAAGTTGAGGTACAACTTGTTAACGGCCAAGACTTGTAGCACCTACCTGAGATGTTTCATGTGCTCCGTCTCACCCTGACTATATATTAAGATGTGTAAGTTCTTATATTCGAAGCACACATGTAGTTGTCAAATTTCATAGGCAAAATGCTGGTTGGATCTTTAGCACACTTCAATCCTCTACGACACTTCATGAAGAGTGTCTCAACATCACAAGAATAGAAGATTCAGTATAGTAACAAGAGAAAGATCAATGCGTATGCCAACCATCAGGTAAAATAAAACTACGAAAAGACCTTAGGTTAGATGTTTTAACATAACCCTTGTATGCTTAAATGTATAAATTTTACTATGTAAATTTATTAAAGTTTGACCAGCCCAACCTCTGGTTCGTCCAATCGAATTTGGTTTGGCTAACCCAACCTCAACCTCAGCCAAGTTTACAGCAACATCAAACAGAAAAATGTATTGCAAGTTCGGTCGGCCAAACACTGGGTTTGACTAGCTGAACTTGGCTCGGGCCAGCCCAAAGGTGTCTCGGGTCAAGTTTTTAACAATGAAAAATCTTTATATTTAAGGAGATTCGGCCAACTGAATAGTTGATTTGGCTAGCTGATTTTTTTATGTATATTATCCCGCGAAGTTTGATAGCCGTTAGAACAATATCGTTGAAATCCAGCCAGCCGAACCCTTTCTTAGGCTGACTAAAGTTCCAAATCCTTTGGCTATAAATAAAGACATTCTCTCATTATTTTCAATACAAAAAAGTGTGATAAAACATCCTCAAGCAAATAGAGAAACTCAGGTCCTTCCAAAGCTAATTGTGTGGTAATTCTTATTTTATTTTAGCTTATTCAATTCCATTTCTCAAGTTAGTTTTAAATTCAATTAGAGAGTAAACTATACTCTACTTGAGAATAGAGAATTGAATCCACAACCGTTAGGATTTTATTCTTTGAGAAACATTAGATCCCTATATCATTTCTGGTTAAGCATACATTAATTCATTGTCATCCAAGAAACAAGATTGTTGCATTGATCGTAGCCTCGACTTCATCAAGTATCTCCACATCAATGTTTCGTCATCTGAAGATAAGTATTTATTTTAGTTTATTATTTCATTTGGATTTGTTGAGATAGCTCAAAAATCTCAGTGGGTTGATTGGTAATTAGCCCATGAAAATCACTAAGAGGTTTTATTGTAGTAAGCCTGCGAAAATCACAAAAACTATAAAGAGGTTGTTGAGGTGAACTTGTGAAAACCTTGACATAGTGGAAAGCCAAAATTACGTGGGGTAGTAATTTTGGGAGTGAAGTAGATGTGTGCTAAACACCGAACCACTATAATTCTTTGTGTTTTCTGGTGATTGTTTTATCTTATTATATATTTTTACTGTTTTGAAAGAATGATTTCAAGGATGTCATGAAATAAGGTTGCCTAGCCTAAAGTTTTAGGTGAAGGTGTCCTAAGTATTAATTGGAATCAAGGTTTCGATACTACCACAAACTGGCCAATGAACAACTTTAGTACTTGATTCATCAGATGTATAAAAGCACTCAGTGTGTTCGCTAGATCGAAGGGCATGACCAGTCACTCATACAACCCTTCCTTAGTCTTGAATACCGTTTTTCACTCATCATCGAGCTAGATATGAATCTGATGATACCCACTCCTTAGATCTAGTTTAGAGAACACCTTGGCACCTTTTAGCATATTAAGCATGTCATCCAACTGTAGTATTGAGAATTGATATTTAATGATAATCTTGTAATTGCCCAGCTATCAACACACATGCATCAGCTCCCATGTTTCTTCAATGTTAATAAAGCTGGCACAACACATAGGCTCATGCTCTCTCTTAAAAGACCATTACGGATTAATTCCTCCACCTACCCCCAAAGTGTCTCACACTCTTTTAAACTCATCCGACAATAAGGGCGGTTGGGCAAGCTACCCCCAAGGATGAGGTATATGTGATGTTGGATGTCCCGTATGGGGGCAATCCATCGGGCAACTCTTCGGGCTAAATTTCTTTGAATTCATTCAGCAACGACCTTAAACGTGGAGAAATGTATAAGGGCTCTGATTCATCGCTACTGTGTACACCTCACCAGTTTCATTGGATTCTTCTATAAAATTCTGAATGGTTAGGAGGGAACCCCCTCCACTTTAGAAGTTTCGAGGTGATTCTCTGGTGCGATAGGGGCAAGGATCATCTTTCGACCATCCTTGAGGAAGACGTAAACATTGTCTCTTCCTCGATGGGTCGTATCACGATCCGATTGCAATGGTCTACTGAGTAACATATGACATGCTACCATGTCGACCACATCATAAAGTACTTAATCTTTATAATTTCTACTAATAAAAATGAGATATTGCATTGTTTAGTTACCTTGATCTCATTCACCATTTTTATCTAGTCAATCGAGTAAGGGGAAGGATGCTTTGTCGTAGGTAGCTACAACTTGTACACCATCACCTTCGAGATGATGTTCTCACTACTGCCATTATATATAATTATATCACAGACATTGCCGTTGATGGAACACCACGTACGAAATAAATTGTGCCGCTGCGAGTGCACCTCCTTGGAGTGTAAAATAGTCACCTCGACCGAGGATTCTCCATGATCCTCGGCCAACCATTCTTCATCACCAACTCTTTCATCGACTTATTCATCCTCATCAAATCCAAGGTCTTTTTTCACAGCCTCACCTTCAGTGCCCCCTTCATGAATGGCCAAGTGGGCTGTGGGGCATTGAGGGCAGGTGTTTAATAAGTAGCTCAGTTGGCCATAGCGGTAATAATTGTTTACCCTTGATCAACTATAAGGATTCAGAATCCTACTCAGACCCGTTGTTGTGGGTGTTACACATTGAGGCCTAGATGGATTGCTCCCCGCGTCATGGTTTGTGGTTATAGGAGGTTAAAAACGCCCTCCTACTGGTTCATTTCCTTTAGCTAGTGTTGAATCCTACATGGGACTGTCATGGGGGCCGAGTCGAAGGATAAGGCCTAATAGGGACTCTTGTAAGATGTGTTTCTGCCCTTCCTACCAACTGAATTGCTTTATCCACGATCACAACCGGATGAATCTGAACTCGGTCCTAAATTATCGGTTGTAAACCTCCTATGAACTGTGCTACTTTTTGCGATTCGGTCTCCGAAAAATCATTCCTCATTGTCAACCACTAGAATTCTTCGGTGTAGTCTGTGACCGTTTGATTCCTCTGCCGGTAATTTTTGTATTGCTAGAACAATACCTGCTCGTAATTACTAGGGAGGAATCGTAATTGATTAAGGTGTCTCATCCGCGGCCATGATCGGATGGGCGCCTTGTTCTGTCGGATACATGAGAGTTGTAATTACTCCCACCATGTAGAAGCACCAGATTTTAATTTGAATGCAACTAATTTCATTTTCTTATGTTCCGACATGTCCATATAATCAAAATACCGCTCTACTTCAACTAACTAATCGAGGAAGTCTTCTATACGCAATAAGTCATTAAAACTAGAAAGTTCAGCCTTACCTTGATAGTCTCTTTCAGCACGATCTCGTTAATCATCTTCATGTACCAGTCATCGGCCAACGACACCACCAATGTCCTCGTCATTGGAGCTCGAATCATCTGAGGTAACCCAACGACTCACCTCTAAAAACGCTTTACGAAAATCGGGATTGTTTTGTATAACGATCACGGGCAGCTGAGCATCGCCTTGGATTCAGAGCGAAATTCGTATATCCACAATACAGTCGAGGGTTGCCTGCAGCCCCTGCATGGTCAACCGGCTCTCCTGGTGGAAAACATTCATTATTCCCAATATAGAATGAGTCCTTGCTCTAACACCTATTAACGCAGGGAGAGACGTGATGAGCTCGATCATTGTCTTCCTTAGGGAATAACTACTCCAAATCCACGGAGCTCTCTGAACTCCTCATAGAGCTTCCTCGAGTCCACAAGGGATAAAAATATAAATAATTTCTATCAAATTCAAAACAAATTGATTGAAGATTTTTTAAAATGAAATTACAATCCTTTAAATAATAAGCTTAAACCTAGGACAGAGTTTTAGACTCAAACTCCAACTCAAACACCCTAAAAAGCAGATTTACTATAAATAGTAAACTTGCTATTTATAGATGCTCTCCATTCCTACTAGACTTCATGGTTTTTGGCCAAAAATAATAAGTATCCAATTTGGTATAACCACGTTATTCTCTTAATTTTCTAAGCCATTTTCATGTTGGGCATGACTTATACAACTCGAAGTATCAAAAGTTATACTCAAACTAAAATTTACTATTTACGGTAAAAACAAAACTAAAACTAAAACCTACAATTGTCGATACGATGGAATCTCACAAATCCGGTGTGAGTAACCAGTGGTTGATCGGCTAAAGTAGTTTCCTCTGCCCAAAATTATATATGATATGTCCAAAAACTCATCTCCATTTGCAAGATGCAGCTGGTTTAAGACGGTCTAGATTATTTTTACGTCAGGTCAAGCCTTCTGTTGTCCATCTTTGCCATGAAAGTGTCTACAACCCACTCTACTTCAAGTCACCTGATGAACGGTGTGATCTTTTACACGCGTGCCATGAAGGCACATGTGTGGAGCATGGAGATGGCTCCTGCGATGTGCGTTGCAAATGGTGCGCGTGTCAAGAGTGATGGCGTAGGCGCTTGCGTCCGCATGTTTGATTATATACAAGTCAAACTAATCCAACGTGATGTTTGCTCCAATGCATTCTAATGTGTTGCAATAATAAGATAGGTCGGAATTCTAGTAGTTGGACTTGGAATTTTCAATAATCCAAACCGTTTATTTGATAGATTTTGCATTGGATGGAGCACGCTCGAGACAATCTCAGATTGAATGTTACTTCCCTTTCATTTTACAAATTACATGATGACCATTCATGTTCAAAGAAAAATAACAAAATTATCAAAGGGTTGAAATAAACTGATTGAACCCCCCCCCCCCCCCCCCCCTTTGTCTTTTCTTCCCACCATGCAAATTGTGACCCGTAGTATAAACAGTTTGGATCATTACAAGTGGGTTCCACCATTCTGTAACTTGACCATTAATCAGTTGGACCAAGTTCTGGATGGACCATCTGCCGAAAATCGCCCCGCTTGAAATATCCAAGCCGCTGATCATGAGCATTTTTTAGGTGGAATATGGATGGGTGCTGTATTTCTTTTGAAAATTGAATGGACAGGAGTAGCCAACCTTGTACACTTCGGGAGGCGTGGTCCACACACACACACACACACACATATATATATATATAAGGTTTGCAAAATATCTTTTTATTGTGTTTTGGGAATAGTCCCATATTGAAAAAGAGAAGAAGGATTTTGAGTATATATGTGGTGAGTGGAGTATTATAATATTTACCCACCTAGTCCGAGGAGAATTGGGTTTAGGTGTTCCAGTGATCGGGCACGGTGCGAGGGCGTGGGCATGTAAGGCAGTGTGGCTGTAGAGGCGTTAATGGCACACTTCGCATGTCCGCATCGTGTCGTTCCTTCACGACCTTACGCGAACCGATGCGACAGAGAGCTTAGGCAGGAGGCTGGGAGTCTAGAGGTCCGAATGAGGCCTTGTGACTTATAACTTATATAGAGTCTGAGAATCTGTTAGAATGAAGTGTAACTCCTCATGCAACCTTAAAGCTAACCATGCAGAAATTGTTGCATGTTACTATCCCAACAGCTAGAAACGACCAGTTAATGAGTCTAAATGGTCAAAAACTGTTGCACGCAGTAGTATTACGCCACATGCATAATAGTCAGAAACTTCCAATAATGGCTGGCAATCCTAGCCTATATAAATAGGGCCTGGATGGGTTTACAATCCATCCCAAACACACTCCAAACATACACATACGAAATTCCTTCCCTACAAGCTAGATACTCCAGCAAGACAGCAAGGTTCATCTGAACCATTGCTTGAAGAACAGACCAACGTTGTAGTCTAGAATGGTTCATCTGAACCATTAGCAGGAGATCAGACCAATGCAATGGTCTACACCTTTCTTCTTCTTCTCTTTTCGGGATTTTTTCTTTTCTTTCTGCTAGAAAATTGTGTAACAGAGTTCCATTAGTGGGTCTTCGTGTTTGTTGAACGCAGATCCACACCAGGCTCATCGTATCCTAGGAGTAATTTGCCTATAACCTTTCAGCATAATCAAATTATTTGAGTCGGGGCAAATAACGCTTTAAGAAGAGCGTTCTCATACGTACTTCATGGTATCCTGATTTCAGAATATTTCAGTATTCATATTTTATAGAAAATATTATTTCTGTATAAATTTTTTCAACAATCTTAAAGCATTATTACTAATGGAAGCCGTTAGTGTATCATCTATCAAGTTGATGAATCAGGACTTGATTCGTCTTGATTGGCTCGATAGAACCAATTTTACCAGATGACAAGACAAACTCAAGTTTCTTCTAAAGACGTTGAAGATCTATTACATTTTAGATCCAATCTACAACTGCTACCTGAAGCATCGGACAAAGACACACCTGAACAGATCGATGCCCGTACCAAACGAGCTGAAGATGAACTCTTATATCATAGACACATCCTGAATGCTCTCTTTGACCATCTGTACGATCTGTACACACAAACATCATCTGTAAAAGAAATCTCGACCACCCTAGAATTCAAATACAAGGCTGAAGAAGAAGGTACCAACAAGTTCCTGATTGCCAGGTACTTCGACTTTTACATGGTAGATTACAAACCATTGTTGGCTCAAATCCAAGAATTGCATCTAATAGTAAACAAAATCAAAGTCATTAAGATTGATCTTCCTAAATCATTCCAAGTCAGGGCAATTATCGCTAAATTGCCCCCGATGTGGAAAGACTATAGAAAGAAGTTGTTGCATAAGACTGAGGACTACACACTGAAATAAATCTAGAAACATCTCAGAATTGAGGAAGAATCCTGCAACCGCGATAAAAAGAATGACAATGGAAATTCTCCGTCCAAAGTACATGCAGTAAAAAATACAAACAACAAAAATCCCAAGAAGGACGATTCCCTAAAACCTAATAAAGGGAGATTCAAGAAAAATACCCAGAAGAAGAACGGAAAGTTCAAATGCTCATGCCATGTCTGTGGAAAAATCGGGTACTATGCTCGAGTCTGCTAATATCACAAATCTAAAAAAGAAACAAGTGCAGTAGAAGGCAATGTTGTGGCAATGATCACCGAGGTGAACACAATCTAAGAAAAATTCCTGGTTGGTAGTACGATACTGTCGCTATCGTACATGTCTGCTACGACAGATCAACCTTCAAAACCTATGAGAAATTGACCAATGGTTAAGAAGTCCAGATGGGTAATGAAGTCCGATTGAAGGTTGTTGGTAAATGAACTATTGAACTGATATTCACCTCTGGGAAGAAAGTGATTCTGACAAACGTATTGCACGTCCCAGACATGAGGCAAAACCTAATTTCTAAGGATCTTCTGGGCAAACCAAGAATAAGGGTTGTGTATGAGTCAGGAAAATTGATTCTATCAAATAATGAGAATTTTCTTAGAAATGAATATGCTTGTAACGGAATGGTCAAGTTTTCTATGAATGAAAGAAGCACTTCTCCATATATGCTGGAATTCGTTGGACTATGGCATGATAGGCTAGCCTATATAGGATATAATACCTTAAAGTTCATGACTAAGAATGGTTTAATCTCATACACAGAAAATGAAAACGATAAATGTGAAGTGTACATACGATCCAAAATGACAAAGAAACTTTTTTCAAGTGTCAAGAGATCATCTCAAGTATTGAATCTTGTGCACAGTGATATCTGTGAGTTAAACGGCATTCTTACTCGTAGAGATAGATGATTGCTCAAGATATATATATATATATATATATATATATATATATATATATATATATATATATATATATCTGTTAAAGAGCAAAAACGAAGCATTAAACATGTTTAAAGTACATAAACCAAAAGTAAAAAATCAACTAAACAAGAAGATAGAGATTCTCCATAGTGGTAGAGGAGGAGAATACTTCTCTAATAAATTCGATAACTTCTGTGAAAAATATGTTAACAAAAATGAAGAATAAAACATTAGTAGAGATGGTCAACTCAATGCTAATACGAGCAAAGTTGTCACTCAGTCTATGAGGTGAGGCACTGCTTGCAGCATGTCACATATTAAACAGAATACCATCTAAGAAATATAAAACATCTTCATATGAAACATGAAAAGGTAGAAAACCTAACCTAGGATATCTTAAGGTGTGGGGGTGTCTTTCATATTGCAGAACTCCTGATCCAAAAGGAACTAAGTTGAAACCCAGAGTTATTAAGTGCGCCTTCATAGGGTATGCACAGAATAATAAAGCTTATAGGCTCCTATACCTAGAATCTAACACCATAATAGAATCAAAAGACTTTGAGTTCTTTGAGAACCCACTATCCTTGGAGTCAAAGGATAATGAAGTCCAAACTCCTAATAGAGAACCAGATAATACAGCTCCACAAGTAGTGGAAGCTCCTATTGAACCTCAAGTCAAAGGACAAGAATAGAGAAAAGTCTAGATGATGATTATATAGACTCTCAGCACATCTTTTTCCATCTTGTAGAAGGAGATAGAGAAAATGTTATAAGAAAAATACCTATAGTAATGACTATAGAAGATGATCCTAAAACATATAAAGAGATTATATCTTCTAGAGACTCTGCTTTTTGGAAAGAAGCAATTAATGATGAAATAGAATCTATAATGTCAAATCAAACATGGGAATAATAAACTTACCTCTAGGCTCTAGACCCATAGGTTGCATGTGGATATTTAGGAAGAAATATCATACTAATGGAACTATCCAAACCTTTAAAGCTCGACTAGTAGCTAAGGGTTTTAGACAAAAAGAAGGGATAAATTATTTTGACATATATTCTCCTGTAGTTAGGATAACATCCATTAGGATATTATTTACGTTAGTTTCCATACATCATCTTCACATCCACCAAATGGATGTAAAGACCGCATTCCTGAATGGTGACCTCGATGAGGAGGTATACATGAAACGACTTAAAGGATTCATTCTACCAGAAAATGAAAATAAAGTATGTAGATTAATCAAATCTTTGTATGGATTAAAACAAGCACCAAAACAATAGCATGAGAAGTTTGATTCCAAAATACTATCTCATGGTTTCATGCATAATGTAGCTGATAAATGCATATATTCTGAAGTTAATGGTAGCTGTATAATTATTATTTGTTTGTATGTTGATGACATGTTAATAATTAGTAATAAAATGGAAGGTGTGACTGAAACAAAGAAGTTTTTATCTTCCGTATGCAAAATGAAAGATCTTGGACAAGTAAATACCATCCTAGGTATCAAAGTTAAAAAATATTGTGGGTGGGTTTAGGCTTTGTGTCAATCTCATTATATTGAGAAGATACTAAACAAGTTTAACCATTTGAATATAAAAGAATAAAAAATCTCATTTAATCTAAGTATCAAGCTAAAAGAGAATAACGGAAGAGCAGTTGCACAACTAGAGTATGCGAGTGCTATAGGGAGTCTTATGTATGTTATGCAATGCACTAGACCTGATATCGCATATGCTGTGAGTAAACTTAGTAGGTTTATTAGTAATCATAGTACTGAACACTGGAATGCAATTAGTAGAGTCCTTGGCAACTTAAAAGCAACCAAAGACTTAGGAGTATTTTATTCAGAGTTTCCTGTTGTATTGGAAGGATATACCGATGCGAGCTGGATATCGAGTGCAGGGGATAAGAAGTCTACTACAGGGTGGGTATTCACCCTAGGAGGTGCAGCTGTATCTTGGGGATCCAAGAAATAGACCTGCATAATGCACTCAACTATGGTGTCTAAATTTATAGCTCTGGCTGCAACAGGTAAAGAGGTTGAGTGGCTAAGGGATCCACTACACTAAAATCGCTAATTAAGAATGACTAACTTTTTTTTTTGTTCTAAAACGGTTTTAAACCGTTCCCAATTCTAAGTACGGTACATTAATGTACACTACACCAAATTGGAACGGTTTTAAAAGAAATAAACCATAACTTTGTGTCAATTGAAACCCTAGAAATCAAGTTAGAGACTCGTTTTCTTCCCTTCTTCTCTATCTTCTCTCTCGATCTGCGATTTTCAGAGCGATTTCAGAATGTCAGGAAAGGGAGAAGGTCCTGCGATCGGAATCGATCTCAGCACCACATATGGCAGCACGATCGGGTCAAGATCATCACCAATGATCAGGGTAACCGTACAACCCCTTCTTATGTCACCTTCACTGACATCGAGCGTCTCATCGAAGACGCTACCAAGAACCATATTGCGATGAACCGCATCAACACATCTTCGGTAAGATCCCAACCCCCAGATCTCAATTTTCTCTCATATCTGTGATTTCGAGTGCTTTGAGATGTTTACGCATGCTTTTAGCCTTGGATCTTGCCCTTTTTATGAGATTTATGCTGCTAGTGATGAATTTATTGTAGATCTAGATCTGAGGTAGGCTTTTCTTTCATTTGCTCTATCGGCTCTCTCTTGTTTTTGAATTTCTATTTCAAATGGATCTGTTTTTCATTAGCTTAAAGCTGAAATCTCATTCATCTGTTGCATGCCTGAATTCATGTCTTGTATTTCTGTTTTCAGATGCCAAGTGATTGATTGGAAAAAGATTCAGTGATGCCTCTATCCAGAGTGACATTAAGCACTGGCCCTTCAAGGTCATTCCTGGACCTGGTGACAAGCCCATGATCGTCATCTAATACAAGGGTGAGGATAAGCAGTTTGCTGCTGAGGAGATCTCTTACATGGTCCTTATAAAGATGCGTGAGATTGCGGAGGCCTATCTTGGTTCCACCATCAAGAATGTTGTTCTCACCGTCCATGCTTACTTCAATGACTCACAACGTCAGGCCACCAAGGATGTTGGTGACATTGTAGGCCTTAATGTCATGTGTATCATCAATGAGCCCACTCCTACTGTCATTGCCTATGGTCTTGACAAGAAAGCCACACGGTTCCGGTGAGAAGAATGTCCCTTAGTGGTGGCACCTTTGATGTCTCCCTGCCGCTACTTCCAACCCCATTTCTCTATTGCTGAAGAAGTTAAAGAATCCACAGACAAGTATTTGAATTTTTCCCTTCCTTTTGTTTCTATGGTTAGTGTTTTATATGTTTTCTTTTTTGAAGGATGGAATCCATGTAGCAGAGATGGTTACATGGATAAGAATGGTTTAGATACTCAAATAAACCCCACTCAAATCTGCATACCCTTCCCTTTTTTCTTTGCTTTACCGGTATGATTAGATTAATGCAATAGAGAGTAAATCCGTTGTTGATGATATGAAATGGCTCACATATTGGGTTTTGTACTCCCTGATAACCTTCTTTGAGCTTACATTCGTAAATGTCATTGAATTGTAATTTAGATACTCAAGAATCAGTAGAATTCTAGAATGGTTTGGAAATTTCCTCTTTTTTCAGTCTTGCAAATGTAAATTTTTCCCCTCTTGAATTAGAGATAGGATATTGAATTTCTGGTTTTTACTGTTTTTTATTCTCGAATAATGCAACATGGTGTAAGAATGTGTTTTTGTTTTTCTTGTTCTTAGTGAAATAGGGTATGTTAATGCATATTGGAGAACTGTGAGTAACCACCCTGAAGTTAAAAACCAAAAAAAGGGGCGCTTTTGTCATTTTTTAATGGATACTTTTAGCACATAAATCACAGAAATAGCTCCAATATTGGCCATGTGATCTTTCAAAACCAATCAAGTCCATTTCACTAAATTGAAATGGAAAGGAGATCATGACGTCCACATGCAATATGACATGGAATAGGAATACTTTTTATCACCCAGGTTGTGTTTGGACATAGATTTTGAACATCCATTTAGTTGCAGTGGAATTGGACATACAGTTCAATATATATGCTAAGAAATGCAATAATGGTTTGATTATTTCAACTTTATAAGGCTAGTCTCTGTAGTCAACTCTATGGTGCATAGCTAAGATTGATTGTGAAATTAGAAGCATAGCTAGGATGCAATGACGAACCAATGGAATCCCAAGTCTTAGGATTGGCTCAGTCTTCAAAAACCATATTAGCTCCTATATGAATATTGGAGGCTAAATAAGGGTACTTGTGAAGGATGTCATAGATGAAGTTTTGTGCTTTTCCAATTTTCTTTTACTTCTGTGTGATTTTGGTAGGGTTTTCAATTTTCAATGATGCATTTGTTTGTTGTCATCATCGTTGTTGTTATTTTATGGATTCGTTGTTGGATTTCTAAGATCTCATTTGGATGCATTATGGAATTAAATTGCATTATTTTTAGTTATAAATAAAGTGGAAATGATCAGATTGTAGTTGCCTTATTACTCGTGTCAAAGGGAATTACAATTTCATACTTTAAGCTGGACATTGTAGTTACTACAGTTTGCGGGCAACATGGTCTCTTTTTTTTTTTTTTTTTTTTTTTTTTTTTTTTTTTTTTTTTTTTTAATATAAATTAGTTTAAAAAGTATGGTGTTGTGGAGTGAAAATGGTGATAGGAAAGTGTAATTGTGTCAGGTTGGTGGATACACAGTGGAGTACAAGGGAGACAACACTAATGACAGTGAGAGGAGCACGAAAATAAAAAATAATAATGCCAGTACATTCTATTCCCTAAGGTGTTACAATAAATAAAACAAAAGGCACATTTTGTAATCAACGTTAGTATGAAAATCAGTTTTACATCCCACATCATGGTTTTCATACACTACAAGAAAATGTGGCTTTACCGGCGGCCATGTATAACTGCCGGTGATAATGAGAATCACCGGCAGCCATCCAAAAACGCCCCTGATTTTGGTATGCGGCAGCTGGTAAAATGTTAGTTATTAAAATAAAACAAAGCACCGAGAGGATTTTTCATTTCCCTCTCTCTCTCTCTCTCTTCTCCAATGGATCCCTTTCATCAGAGGCTTCGATTTTGGCTATTCCAGGGTGTGATGCAGATTCCTGTGGGAAGCAACATGGAGATTAGCGGCTCTCTGCAATGCACCTGTCGTGCAGTTTCATGGAGCCCTTCTGGATAGACTGTTATGGAGAGAGAGAGAGTTATTTGAAGGTAAGCTACTTGTTTTATTCTTATATACTGTTACTGATATGTATGTCTAAGTCGTTCTGTGCATGTTTTACCTTTAAATATTGTTGGTTTGGAGATTCCGAAGTAGACGATCCTCCTCAACAGATTCCATAACCATGTCCTTGGAACATCAATTGGTTGGATGCTTGAATCATGATCAGCAAACACCTGCATGGGAATGAGAATGATCTTTTGTTCATTTCCTCGTGAACGGGAAAAAAGAGCTATAATATCAAGCAATTGAAAGAAAAAGTATTATTTCACTATTAGTTAGATTATTATACCAATTGCAATTGTATGCTATTGTATTATTGGAACTAGCCCTCATCTTTAGGCTGACAGCTTCGTAAACCATATTTTTGGAGGCCGTCTCAGAAGCTAGGTATTTGTAATTACTTGATTGACTGCAGATTTTAGATGCTAAGATACAACAGTGGTCAAATGGAAAGGAAGGAAATATCTGCTCACTGTTATACACTTTGCTAGAAGTTAGAAATTGTTGCGCAACACGCCAACAATGCTAGTTGTCACGCTCCAAACCCGGAAATCGGATTCACAGGAATCTTGATCGCCGAATCCAGTGCCGACAGCCTCTGTAGTACCCTATTCTCGGCTCCCAGCGCCCATATACTAGATTCCGATCCTGGGATCCTATAAGGAGGATTTTTTTTTTAATTTTTTTACATCGATTTGTCTCATAAGAAGCATAACCATAAGTTTACCCAAATCACTAAAGCAACATCATCATCATCACATATCCACTAATATAATTTTTGAATACAATGCTGAAAGAGAAATACATGTATCAAAATAAAATCAAAGCTCCATAAGACAGCTGCACGCTCCAAGCTCAACGCAGCTGCGACCAACATCACCTGCATGCATCTATCGTGCATAAGCTTATAGAAAGCTTAGAGGGTGGTGAAAGTGTGTGCGCAAGATAAGTGCCAAGTGCTCAAATACAACGTCATAATCATATAATGTCGGAAATACTGGTAAAACCATGAATCATATGATATCAGAGTAAGCAGAAATACTGACAAGTCCATAATTCAAATAATATCAGAGTACGCAATACAGATCAGCTATATAAATGAGGAGTCATAAAGAGACTAATATCATATGCCGAGAATGCAATGTAATATACAATTCCTGATGAGTTCATGAATATCGTCAGCCGTATCTAGACCATATAAATACAAAAACACAGTAATCCAAAATACCATATGTTGCGGATGTAATGCAATATGCAATGCGAATGGAATCACCATGCTAGAGTGTGAAGTCAGGATGATAGTACATAGTATCGCAGGCTATGAGGTCCATCACAAGGGACTTTTATCTCAGGTTAGTCGCGCGCCCCAACCGAAATCCTGACCATTGCAAAGGTACACGTAACAAATAGTTGTGCACCACTAGCTCGAGTGGATAATGAATGAATGAATGAATGAGTATGCAATTCCTACTCAATAAGTCCACATATCAGTACTTTTCATCTTTGGGATCATCATCGGGGTCTAGTACACTCTACACCAGCTTGCCGCCCCATCAAGCACACAGTGGATAAGTAGAAGAGACCTCACTATCCGCCTGGCCAGTAGTCAACTAATATCTACCCGGCACGTCGATAGCAGACCCATTCATGAGCTGGTCAAACTCAGTCTAGCTATGCCTACTCCCTCAGGCGGGTAAGGCCACACCCCTCCCAACCGACCACGACATAATGAGAGACGCAGCCTACTGGTATATGGTCCTCATGCGCTCATATATATCCGACGTTCAGGCGTCCTCTAGTACCAAGAGGGTTTAGAAATTTTCAACCAGGGCCATCTATGGCGGCCCGATGATAGAACAAATTTATGGTATCCCATCTGGCCATCCACGATATGCCTGTGGAGGCTACGGTCCTGATGTCGCTAGGGCGTATAGTGATCACAACACACAATGCAAGATGCATAAGTCATACAATTCCAGTTATGCATCAATCCTGCGCATACCGTGTGCTTATGTGAGACAATCTCTGCCTATCAGGGAGTCTCATAACAACCTGCCCAATGACATATGCAATGGTCAACCACATCTCATAACAAACATGCAGATGATGCGTATGGGCATGTATCATGTTGCTATGCTATCACATACTCATAATCAGTATCAATAATCGGCATCAACAATCGACCTCAACAATGTGGACATTTAACCAACATTGCCCCCAAGGAATGGCCCACATAGAGCATAATATATAGTGGACCCATGGCCTTACACAAGGGCCAAATATACAATACCATGGGCCTCACTCAAGAGCTTAATACACATCATGATGGGCCTTTCACATAGGCCTAATATACATCACAATGGACTTCATCGTCTGGCCCTCGAATGCATCACAATGGGCCTCATCACATAGGCCTCATATACATCACATTGGGCCTTAAACACGGGCTGAATACATGTCACAACGGGCCTCAAATACGGGCCGCATATACATCACATTGGGCCTCAAACATGGGCCGAATGCACATCACAATGGGCCTCAAATACGGGTCGCATATACATCACATTGGGCCTTGTCAATCGGCCTCGATGTCCGGCCTCGTCAATCGACCTCGACAATCGGAATCAGCCTCGATAATTGACCTAGACAATTGGCCTATACAATCGGCCTCAACAATCGGAATCGGCCTCGACAATTAGAATCGACCTCGACAATCGGAATCGGTATCGACAATCAGCTTTAACAATCAGAATTAGAATCGAAATCGGTCTCAACAATCGGCCTCGACAATCGGAATTGACCTCGATAATCGACCTCAACAATAGAAATCGGCCTCAACAATCAGAATCAGAATCGGCCTCGATAATCGGCCTCGACAATCGGAATCAGCCTCAACAATCGGAATTGGCCTCGAAAATCGGAAGCGGCCTTGATAATCGACTTCGGCAATCGGAATTGGCTTGACAAAGGGCCTAAGGGAAGGTCAAAATATGGACATTCAACCATCATTGCCCATCAATGTGGACATTTAACCAGCATTGCTCCCAAGGAGTAGCGCTCATAGGGCCAATCGTATAATGGGCCCATGGCCTCATACAAGGGCCACAATTACATCACAATGGGCCTTATACATGGGTCGCAAATACATCACAATGGGCCGCGTTACATGAGCTTCATATACATCTCATTGGGCCTCACTCACGGACCTCATATACACCACGATGGTCCACAATACATGGGCCGCACTAATGGGCCTCATTAACATCAAGTAGGCTGCATCAACGGGCCGCACCAATAGGCCTCATAAACATCAAGTGAGCCGCATCAACGGGTCACACCAATGGGCCTCATATACATTACAATGGCCGCTCACACGGGCCTGATATACATCACGATGGGCCGCATGACATGGGCCTAATACATCGCATCAGGCCTTGTCCACGGCCTCGAATACATCACAATGGACCTCGCCCATGGGCCTCAAATACATCACAGTGGACTTCCTCACGTGGGCCATATATACATCAATGCAGGCCTCGCCAAATGGGCTACAAATACATCATAATAGGCCTCATATCTATGTTGCATATACATCACTCTGGGCCTCATAATTGGGCCTCAAATACATCACGATGGGCCACAACTCATGGACCTAAGATTATCACAATGGGCCTTACTTATAGGGTTCATGTATATCAAAGTGGGCCGCATGACATGGATAGCTTGGATCAAACACGTACATCACGTGGGGGCCACATGAATGGACGGTGTGAATATATAACATATATATCACGGTGGGTCCTACGTCCTGATGGATGGTGGGAGCTTGGATTACATCTAAAATCATTTCAATAGTGGTAGGTACAACATGTGTATCATTGTACACTATCATAGGGGCACATGGCTCACTAATGTGATCAGCACTATCCAAACATTGTCCATGTACATCAACATTGTCCAAACATTGTCCAGCACCGTCCAGCACATCTGGACAGTGTGGATGAAATAAATACATCACGGTGTGGCCCACATGGCAAAACAGGTGGACGGCTTGGGTCTAAAACACGTCAAAGGTGGGTCTACGATGGACGGAGTGCATAAAACACATACATAACAGGTGCCCCGCACCACCTGTCCAATGGATGGTTGTGGATATAGAACAGATATATCAAGGTGGATCTCACATACACTTGCTGATGCATACAGTGGTGGTCCCCACCGTCCAGATGGACAGTGGACGATGTGGAGCATCAACGTGGGGCCCACATCCAGCTGGTCTGAACGGCGTGGATATACAGCACATACATCACATGTAGGCTCCACAGATAGACGGTGCTGATAAGGCATATGCGCCTCGGTGCACCACCGTCCAGTGATCTGGATGGTAGAAATAAAAACACATACACCATGGTATTGCACACACATCACACCGTCCAGATGGACGGTGTGAATACAGAATATATACATTAAGGTGGTCCCACCTCACACGTGTGGGTGGGTCCCAAACCTGGATAGACGGATGGCATAATAAAATAAAAAAAAATAATAATAAATATAATATCATGGTGGGCTGCACCTACCACCATCTAAACACGAATGGTGTGGATGCAAAATAGCTCTATCAAGGTGGGTCCCACCTGCCCACACATGTCACACGTGTGATGTGGGCCCACACCTCAAAATAAATGGACGGTGTTAGATATAATACATACCTCATTTGTCAGTCCCCTCTACTGACGTCAATGCAGCAGATGGACATGGACGGTGTGTATAGAACACATACCTCACATCTTGACCCACGGTCCTGCTGACGCTGCACAGCAGCTGCAACTGCTAGCCAACAGATGAACGGTTTGGATATAAAGCATCAAAGGTGGGTCAGGTGGTGTGGCCCACCAGAGTTTTAGATCAAGCAGATATTTGTGTTTTTACTTCATCCAGCGTCCAGGCAGGGCGGACAGCCTGGATATGAACATATGCACGAGGTGGGTCTCACATACTCCAAGGTGGGCTCCACTATGATGTATGGCATGAATGCACGCATCAGGTGGGCCATCCAACAGTAGAGAGAGAGAGATCGGAGTAGCAGAGGGACCCCGCCACTATGGGTCCCTTATTGATACAACACATACATCAAGATGGGTCCCACATATGTGGGCCCTTAAATCACAAATCAAATAATAAAATCACCCACCGTTAGATCTCCTCTTCCTTTTTCCACCAATGCATACTAGAGCTCCAATGGATGGACTTCAACGGTTGAGATCGATCATGGAGGGTGGGATTAGATGGTAGGAAGGTGGGCCACACCTAGCTCTTTCTCATGAAGAGCTTGGACATCCACCTCCCATGGTTGCTTGAGAGAATGAGTTTGAAAAATGAGAGAGAGAGAGAGAGAGAGAGAGAGAGAGAGAGAGAGAGAGAGGAATCATGGAGAAAAGGGATGGATGGAATGGTTGTTAGAGGAATCATGGAGAAAAGGGATGAATGGAATGGTTGTTCTAAGGGATGGGAATGGGAAGGCATGGGTTAGGTTGAAATTTGTGTAAAGGATGTATGGGTGATGTACTTGAGATAGAGTGTGTACTTGATTGATTAATTGATGGGACATGTTATAGAGATTCTCTCGGAATTCGCAACGTGTGACTTTTCTTTGGAATGAACTCGGGCCCATATCTCCTGGCCCGAGTATTGCCTCGGCGCGTAATACGCGGTGATGACACGGTCTTAAGGGTACAAGTTTCGAGTCGAGCCGACTCTGATATACGGGACACGACTCAGGAACGCGCACAAACGCCAATAATAGATCGCGGGTCGCTGGAATTCGACCGGGAGGACCGTGGAGGCATACGGAACGGTACGGGCTAAGATACGGGTCTCACACTAGTGAACCGAGATCTAATCTCCAGTCTCACCCATAAATGATAAACAAGAAGAAATGTAATTTAGAGATAGAATCAAAGCATACCAAACAAACTACAAGACAGAATATACGTGGAAAAAGCCCAATAAGGGTAAAAAACCACGGGTGCAAACTTCCACTATAAAGAAAATGGAATTACAAGCAATATACTAACTTTTTTCCCTGGTTGTATAGAAAAAACTCTTTGCATACACCTTAGAATACACTAAAATAGCCCTAAGAACCCCTATTTATAGTTTAGGCAACTTCCTTTCGCACATCTGCCAAAACCGCCTTAAATTTACACAGTCTGCACAAAATCCACGCAAAATCTGTATAACCTCGACTAGTCGAGAGAGGTCCTTGACCGGTTGAGTGGGCCACTCGACCAGTGGAGCACCACGGACCAAGAAAAATATCACATGCTGGACTTTGAGTCGAGCGAACCCTCGACTGGTCGAGTGGGCCACTCAACCGGTCGAGCAGCCCACTCGACTAGTAAAGCAGCATGGTCCAAATGAAGCTTCACTCCTTAACAATCTCCCACTTGAAGACACATCACTATAATCCTTCGTCTTCTACATCCAGAGTGCACCACCTCTCCGTCTTCAAGCTTGAAGACCAATCAAAGTTAAACAGAGCTTCAACTTCTCCCGTGTGACCACCTTGGTTAGCATATCCGCGAAATTCTCACTTGTATAAATCTTCTCCAGAGCAATCGATCCATCTTCTAGTAATGAACGTATGAAGTGATATCTAATGTCAATATGCTTGGTCCTTGAATGAAAAGCTGAATTCTTAGCCAAGTGTATTGCTGACTGGCACTGTACAGCTTGCAATCTGCTTACTTCTTTCCCAACTCTTCCATGAAACCTTGCATCCACACCATCTCCTTGCACGCTTCTGTAGCTGCAACATATTCTGCTTCCATTGTGCTGATGGATATTATCTTCTGTTACTGAGAGACCCAACTGACTGCAGCACTACCCAAAGTAAAGACATACCCTGTAGTGCTTCTTTTGTTGTCAATATCTCCTGCCAAATCTGAATTTATGTAGCCTTGTAGCTTGATTTTCGATCCTCCATAACACAGCTCTACTTCCATAGTACCTACTAGGTATCTAAGGATCCACTTCACAGCTTCACAATTTTCCTTCCTGGGGTTATTCATGAACCTACTAACAACTCCCACTGCTTAAGCAATGTCTGGTCTCGTGCTCACCATAACATACATGAGACTTCCAATAGCTGATGCGTATGGGACTTTAGCCATGTAGTCCCGTTCTTCCTACATCTTAACACCTTACTCCTTAGAAAGCTTGAAGTGATTGGCTAATAGAGTACTAACCGGCTTAACATCTCCCATACTTAATCGATCAAGTACCTTGACTATGTACTCTGCCTATGACAAAACTAGTTTTTTGTTTTCCCTATCATGATTTATCCTCATGTCTAGGATTTATTTTTCAGCTCCTAAATCCTTCATGACAAATTCTCTAAACAGTTGTCTTTTGAGATCTGAGATGTCCTTCATGCTTGATCCGGCCACAAGTATATCATCAACGTACAAAAGAAGAATGATGTACAATGTATCAAACTTCTTCAAATAGCAACAGTGGTCTGCATGACATCTCCTAAAACCATTTCCTGACATGAAACTGACGAACTTCTTGTACCATTGCCTCAGGACCTTCTTCAGGCCATATAGTCTCTTCTTCAGTCTACACACCTTGTTCTCCTTTCCTGGTGCCATGTATCCTGTCGGCTGATGCATGTATATCTCTTCTTCAAGGTCCCCTTGAAGAAAGGCTGTCTTAACATCTAGCTACTCTAGATGTAAGTCCTCTGTAGCCACTATACTCATGACCATGCGAATCATAGACATTTTCACCACTGATGAAAATATTTCAGTGAAGTCAATACCTGCCTTTTGTTGGAACCCTTTCACAACCAATCTGAACTTGTACCGTTTCGAACCATCGTGCTCCTCGTTTAGTCTATAAACTCACTTGTTATGAAGAACTTTCTTACCCTTAGGTAGAGTGACTAGCTCCCACGTACGATTGGACTCAAAAGAGTCCATCTCATCATTCATGGCCTGCTCCCAGTTAACCCATGTATCTAACTGTAATGCTTCTTCAAAATACTTTGGTTCACTATTATCTGTCAGTAGTAGATAATGTAAGGAGGGTGAGTATCGGATCTTGGGTCTCCTCTCCTGAGTACACCTCCTCACAACCGATGTCTGCGGCTTTGCCTCATTATGCTCCCGTGCATGCTCATCCTGTGGCACTGTAACACCCGTGTCCAGTAACTCTTCCAACTCTACGAATTCTTTCTCATTGGCCTTATTTTGCTGCACATTGTCCTTATGCATCACTTTTTCATTGAAGATTACAACTTTATTTCTGATCATTTTCCTGTTCTCTGTATCCCAAAAACGGTTTCCAAAATCATGCTGCCCGTAGCGTATAAACGTGCACTTCCTAGACTTCGCATCCAGCTTGTTTCTATGCTCTGCATCAATGTGAAGATATGAAGTGCAACCGAACACTTTAAGATGTGTAAGGTTCACTTCTTTCCCAGTCCACGTTGCTTCTGGTAGTCCACCATCCAATGGTGCTGAGGGACTTCTATTGATGAGATATGCAGCAGTATTCATAGCATCTGTCCAAAATGTGTTGGGCAACCCTGCATGTAACCTTATGCTCCTTGCACGCTTAAGGATAGTCCTATTACTGCGCTCAGTCACACCGTTATACTGCGGTGTCCCTACAATCATTTTCTGATGTTTGATTCCATTTGCTACACAATACTCCTCAAACCACTTATCACAGTACTCTCCCCCATTATCTGATCTGAAACATTTTACTGTTTTACCTGTCTCGTTTTCTACCATTATTTTTCACTTCTTAAATACATCAAATACATCAGATTTGTGCTTTAAGAAATAGACCCACAGTTTTCTAGTAGCATCATCAATAAAAGAAACAAAATAACGTGAACCACCAAGAAATGATACCTATGCCGGTCCCCACACATCAGTGTGTACAAGCTCCAACAGATGCGTCTTTAGAATGCGTCCTGTTTTTTTGAAGCTTACCCTCTTCTACTTTACACGCAGTCCTCGCAGAATTTCAAGTCAATAGACTTTAGCCCTGGTAGCTTCCCTTTTGACAATAGTACTTTCATCCCTTTCTCACTCATATGTCCCAACCTCTGATGTCATAACTGCCCATCCACTCCAGTTGATGCGACTGCGAGTGAACTATATGTTCCTGAAGTCACATACAAAGTACATTCCTTCTTACCTCGAGATATCACCAAGGAACCTTTTGTGATTTTCCAGGAATCACTAGTGAATGTCGTCACATATCGAGTATCAGCCAACTGCCCTACTAAGATCAAGTTCCGTTTCAAACTCAGTACATGTCAGACATCCCTCAATTTCAAAACTGTTTCATTTTTCTGACTTATATGAACGTCTCCCTTTCTAACAATATTGCACGGTTCATCATCACCCAGGTAGACTCTCACGAAGTCACCTGATATATAATCACCCAAAACTTCCTTACACGAAGTAGCATGAAACGAAGCACCCGAGTCTTATGACCCAAGACTCATTCCTCGCATCAAGAGACAAGATCAACACCTCTGTGTCACGCTCCTTAGATAAATTCACTGAATCATTCTCGCCTTAAGAACTTTCTTCTTATTTTTTAAACGTTCTACAATCACATTTTATGTGCCCCTTCTTCCCGTAACGCCAACACACTACAACAATTCAGTCTTTTTGCAACAAGTCAACTCGTCGCTAAAACCTCCAAACTCATCGCTAAAAACTTTTAGTGACGAGTGTGCTCGTCGCCACGTTTGATGCAGATACGGCGTCACTAATTCTATTTCGCGACGGAAACGGCAACTCGTCGCAAATAACTCAACTATTTGCGACGACCTAATAACTTGTCGCAAAATATAGTAAAGTAGCAACGAGTTGACACGTCGCCATTGCATATCGTAAAACGTCGCTAAATATGAGACTCGTCGCGAATAAAGACATGTTGCGACGAGTCCTCATCGTCGCTAATAAATTCAAATTTGTCACAAAAAGGTTTTTGCGACGAGTGTTGCTCGTCGCCACGTTTGATGCAGATACGGCGTCACTAATTCTATTTAGTGAGGGAAACGACACTCGTCGCCAATAACTCAACTATTTGCGACGATCTAATAACTTGTCGCAAAATATAGTTAATTAGCGACGAGTTGACACGTCGCCATTGAATATCGTAAAACGTCGCTAAATATGAGACTCGTCGCGAATAAAGACATGTTGCGACGAGTCCTCGTCGTCGCTAATAAACTCAAATTTGTCACAAAAAGTTTTTTGTGACGAGTGTTGCTCGTCGTCACGTTTGATGCAGATACGACGTCACTAATTCTATTTAGCGAGGAAAACGACACTCGTCACCAATAACTCAATTATTTGTGACGACCTAATAACTTGTCGCAAAATATAGTTAATTAGCGACGAGTTGACACGTCGCCATTGTATATCGTAAAACGTCACTAAATATAAGACTCGTCGCGAATAAAGATGCATTGCGACGAGTCCTCATCGTCGCTAACAAACTCAAAATTTGTCACAAATTTTTTTGCAGCGAGTGTTGCTTGTCGCCGATGTTGTTGCAAATAATAATTATTTGCGACTAATTACATTGTCACTAAATAAAGCTTATTTGCGACGAGTTTACACGTTGTCATTGCATATCGTAAAACATCGCTAAACATAAAACTCGTCGCGAACAAAGACGTATTGCGACGAGTCCACTTATTACTTAAGAAATCATAAAGTCATCGCAAAAGCCTTTGTGGCGACGATTGTTGATCGTCATCAATTATATCACAAATACGATGTCATAAATTCTATTTAGTGACAAAAACAACAAGTCATTGCTAATGATTTAATTATTTGCGATGAACTAACAACTTGTCACAAAATATTAGCGATGAGCTAACACGTCACCATTAAATATCACAAAATGACATCAATTTTTTTTTTTGTTTGAACCAACTTAATCAAACAAAATAACCTGTATTAATCAATATTTATCATCATCCATTGAAATATAAAAAGTAATGAGATCAAACAAAATAATTAGATTTATAAGTATCCAGAACATAAAAAAAAATACACATGTCCAAATTGTCCAATAAAAATGAATAATAAAAAAAAGAAATGTGCGTTATCGATAATGTGGTGCGGCCTGGGAAGATAACACCAATCTGTAGAAAAATCTGCAAAATTATTAAAATAAAATATTATTAGTGACTATTTTATACTACTTGCATAATTTAAATATGGCATTCAACTTACCACTGAGGATGTGATTGGGGTTGCTGTGACATGAGGGTATGCAACATTTCCTCCAATTGAGTCTGTCGTGTCTTCATATCATTTATCATTTCTCGCAGCTCAGCTGACGTTGCCTTTGCCTGCTCGGCCCTCCTCGTAGCCTTATCCAAATCAACATGGATACGATGGGTCGATGCAGGCACCTCCCCATGCTCAAGACCACGGACGTAGCCAGATCTAGAACCGAGGGCCCTAAAACATGCTTCGTCTGCTGTCAATGGTGTAGTGTCCTCCGACTGAGATTTAGTATGGATTTGTAGCATTTCATTCTGTAGTTTTAATAAAACATTATTAGTATGAAATGAATAAGTAATAAAACAATTTTAAAATAAGTTTAAATGATTCTCACATATAGCTCCCCACAACGCGGAGTCACCCAAGTTCCTGTCATCTTCCTAATGTGTGTGTTCTTAAAAAAGTAATCAGATCAGGCTCTTGCTGGGTCTCCTGATCACACTATTCCATTTAAACAAGAAATATCATATTTCCAATGTTAATAAGTAATGTGATAAATAAATTAAATTAATACGTGTAAGATTTTTTTAAAAAAAAGTAAATTATATCATCTCATTACGAAGTCTGACAAACGGCTTCGAACCAGCTGTGTGATTCACCATAAGCTTGGAGCGATTCTCTGTATTTGTTTTACTCCTTTTCTGCATTAAAAGTACAAACAAGTTATTGCAATACTTATAACAAAGTTATTGAAAACAAAACATGAATGAAATTTAGATCTCACCAAGAATGCATCAGACTCGAAAATACTGCAAATTTTTTCCCAATCTTCGAGGGAGATGCCATCGTAAGGGTGTTGTCGTGTCCCCTCACGACCTCCATTTTTTTTATAGTAGGAATGACACCGACTCTTATATTGCCTGAATCGGTTGCCCAAATACATGTCGACCCCCTATTTAACATTACTAAGTTCCATGTCAATGTCAAATTTATCCTGATAAATAATATATTACATGAATCAATAAATTGTAAATAAATTTAATGACATAATTATTTAAAAGAAAAATAAAATAAAATGGAACATAGTATTCATTTACCAATATTCGACTGCGTATGACTGCCTTGTCATTATCAGGCACGGACTGCCAAGACTCACAAGTAAGGGGCGCCCACTGTCGACATATCACCCCACCTCGGTTGTGAAAATGGCTGCCCATGGCCCCATCGGTTTATACTTCCCTGGTGGGAAAGTGATAGAGGTTCGCTCGCCTGTAATCAGCAAATGTTTAGCGAGAGCAAGTCCCCTTGACCAGCCACGTCCTTTTCTAGATGTGGTGGAAGTTTCATCTGCAAAATGAAAATAATACAATTTAATATATACGAATCGAACATTAATTAAATGTAAAAGACAATGCCTTATATACGCTTAAGTTTTCGCTAAACTATAGCAAAATCATACTTTTAAAAGTGCATTTAAAAAAAATAAATAAATCAACGAAAACTTAAGCATCTGTATGTTCACTCCCCAAGTATAGGGTTGTATGTAGTAATAATCTCGGTAAGACCGAGGTCGAATCCACAGGGACTGAAACTTGTACGTTATCTGAAACTAACTAGAACCAGAACTAGAAAAAGATGAAATCTAAATCAGGTAAACTTTGAGGAATAATGGTGAAATAGTAAACTAAAGTATATAGAATTCAAAGGTAGGGAACTAGGGATTCAGAGGATCCACTTGTAGAGATCAGGGAGAACTACTCTTGAGTCATGAAATCAACTGAACTGTCATTGATATAGTTTTCAAGAGATGAAGGGTATATGAATTAGAATGGATTCCATCACCACACCATGCCCAGGAGACGATGGTAAACAACAGAATTAAACTAATTACCAACCAATCAACATGTTTATGAAGGCTAGGAAAGGTACCGACATCCAACCATGCCCAGGAGACGATGGTGAACAACAGGGCTTCCTGACGTCATATACCAAAAGGAAACAGAAATATTCAAAGCCATCGCAGACCCATTGTAATTTTAGTCACAACAGCCCATTAACAACTAAAAAATATTCCCATAAATCAAACCATAATCAAGGTAGTTCATGTATCAAAATTAGATTAACGGCATAAAGAACATCTCCCATCCTGCTACAAGCTTCACCCCTTAGCCCTAGCTAAGGGGGTTAGCCTGACATGGATGGGCCAAATCTCTCCATAAAAAATAAAACTAGAAAAAAACCTTAAGTACTTCTCCAGCCTGCTGCTCCACAAGTCCCAGCTCCACGTCTCCCTGCTCCAATTTCTCTCCTTGTGCTCCACACCCAAGGCCCCCTCTCACGCTCTCTCTTTCTCTTACTTATAGGCAGCAACGAGAAGAGCCCGGTTGGTGGAGGGAGATTGTTTCTGTTTACGCAGCAACAGTGCGTATTGGAGTCAGTTTGGAGTGTTGCGCAGCCCTCCTTACGCACCCAAAAATGGAGCCTCCCAACTTCCCTGTTCCTTTGATTCTGTCCAAGATGATAACGTCTCTTGAGGCGTTATGGACAGACCCACACGATGGACGGTTCAGATGGGTCATCCGACCACCATGATGGGCGTACAACCACCCTGAAATCCGCCGGTTTCGGACGCAGAAGCCGGGCCTGCGGAAACAACTTACGCTGTGACATTGGTGGGGCCCATGCACAGCGTCAGCTAACAAATCCACTCCGTTCATTGTGCTCTACTCGAAAAACCGGTCGAGAGTAGTCCGTTTTATGTTGATTTTGGTGTGGCCCATAGAGTTATTCTTTCCGCCGTCCATCCCGAGTTGTACAACAGTTCACGTGGGTACACGTGCATGAGACCAAACGGCCACCTAGGAGAGGGTCCAGCCTCCCCTATGGACGCAATGGACGGTTCAGATGGACGATCCGATCACATTCTGGGTCCCACAACTCCACGGAAAACTCGGACTTCCGGACGCGCGATCTTGGCTCCGAACCTGCGCTGACGAAGCTGGTGGGGTCCACTTTGATGCATTTTGAAGAAATCCAAGCCGTCCATTGGGTTGACGTCGAAAAACCGTTTAAAGATGGTCGGTTTTGGAGTGCTGCTGACGTGGCCCACTCGTTTTTTTCATTTTGCCGTCCAACCTGCGGTGATGATATCTCCATGTGTACACAAGCTGGGATTTGAAAACCCACCATATGTACGGTCGGTTTTTCCGTCTGGAGTGAATGGACGGTCCGGATCTGACCGTTGATCACGGTGGTGGCCCATAACGACGCCCCCATGGGGACGCTGTTAAAGAAAAAACGGAATTTCCGATGTTGAGAAGGAAAGCTCGGGTCAGCGCTCGCTGACCCATCTCGCGATTCCGGTGCGTTGCGGGCTTGCTTGTACATGGTGTACATGCACCACAGCATGGGGTCCACTGTAATGTTCACGCGGAATCCGCTCCGTTCATCCGCCTTCCAATCTCACTTAAAGGTTTGAGACCAAAATTGAAGTATGTCCTGATGTCAGGTGGGCCCCAAAGTAGAGATTCATGGGCTGATATATCAGTTGGCCCACTTCCAAAAAGATCTAATGGTTGAAATTTAATGTTTACGGTTAATTTATGGTCCTCAGGCCATATCTGAAGTTTCGACCTGAACGGATAGTGGGAATCCTGTGATCTTTCATTCTGGCTGACTTTCAGGCCACTTGACCTTCAGTTTCTCGATTTTTTTCGGATCTCGGCTGTGTAAAATCGTCGATCCCAATCCCCAGGAGTCCGTCCCTTGCTCTGGTGACTTTGGAGCGTCAAATCCACGCTTTCAATACCCAATTTCAGTTTAAGCTCCTAAATACATCCTGCATTGAAAACATGATTAAATTGAGCCGTTAATCAGTACTATGTTCGTAAATTCAGGCAATAAATAGGGTCTGATATGCAATATTTGACCCTCAACACTGTACAACATTGTCTTTAAATATAAACATAGGAATAAAATATATGTAAATCTTACCTACAACAGTTGATGGTGACTGTTTGGCAGAGGAAAGACGGACAGAAGACTGGGAGGAGAGAGTTTGGGCGGTGGAAGTCTCGTTCAAGCGTAACTGGGGTAAGGAATGTCCTACAATGGAAGGCTCACTAGGAGAAGACTGGGAGGAGAACAGTTTACGTCTCTTACTACCACCGCCGGGTGCCATGGCTGCTAGAGTTGGAGGTTCAAATTACAAATAATACAATTCAAAGTACGTAAATAAAACATGATACCATACGAAGAAAATATTGAACATGAAAAAATAACTTTTATTTATAATTTTAAAATATTATATAAGCTAAAACTTACATGACCATTTCATGTATCATGATCACTACATAGAAGTTGTACATCGTCATCCCAGTCATCTCCACTATCATTTTCATTATCATTGATGAAATTTTTATCTACTTCAACATTTATTAAATTGGCATCAACATACTCTGGGCCCATGTCATCCCTAAGCAACATGTCGACATTATGATGGTCATCTTGGATAATACCATCAACCTTATATGATGTTAGTGGATCTTCATCTTCCTCCTCAACTTGTACATCTTCCTCCAAATTTGGAATATCATACCAGTTTCTAGGAGGTGCCCTCAGAACGACATGCCAATTGCCTTTCAATTTAGTATCCTTGAGGTAAAAAACTTGCTCAGCCTGAATATCCAGTATAAACGGGTCATCCTTATACCATTTACGAGAGAAATTTACACTTGTAAAATGATTGTCTCTTTGTATTCCCGTTTTGTTATTACTAACATCCCACCAGTCGCATTTGAAAAGGAAGACTCGATTTCCTCCACAGTAGTTTAAAACAATAATGTCCGTTAATATACCAAAGAAGTCAAAATGTAAGTTTTCTTCATGATCTCCATTCACAACCACGCCACTATTTTGAGTTTTACGATTTTCATCGCGCTCGTTGGTATGAAACCTAATGCCCTTGACAATGCAACCACTATACCGAATAACTCGTGAATCAGGACCGCATGCTAATGAATACAGTTCATCCGTCGCTTCAAGCGATTTATCTTCGCGTAATCGTTTCATCTATTGAAAACAAGTGTAAAAGTGATTAATAAATTATAATAAAAAATTATAAATATTTATAAGAATATTCAAGTAAACACTATGTTGATCACTTACACGTTCCTCAAACCAATTTGAAAATTGTTGTTCGTGCCTCTGTTGCACATTAGTAGTGCATTGTCTCTCAATATATTGCTTGTGTTCCCTACATATAAAGTGGATAAATGCTATAAATTAAATGCAAAACATATGAATTATGAGTAAAATTCAAAATAGCTCACTTACATTAGATAGTTATTGATATCGGGGCAATTATTTAGCACGTACATTCGTGCTTTTGCAAGCTCAGTTACATCCATCTCATCATGTGTTGCAGCTCCTAAAGGGTGTACATTTTGTGTAAAGACGTACAATCCCTCATGTTCTTTTCCTTGAACAATATCATAATTTCGTTCTTGTCAGTTGAATCTTGTCTCAACATCTTCAAAATACATCGAGAAAAAATTCATACACTCGTTATCTATATAGCTTTCTGCTATGGAACCTTCTGGCCTTGCTCTATTTCTCACATACTTCTTCAAAGTGTATAAGAATCTGTTGACATGCATCATCAGACCCATAAACATAATTAATATACAAGTATTATTAATATAACAATTGATTAACGATTAAATTTAAATTTATATATTACCTTTCGATGGGATACATCCATCGAAATGACAGAGGTCCGGCAATGATCGCCTCACGAGGAAGGTGTACAGCTAAATGTACCATGACATCAAAGAATGCAGGCGGAAATATCTTTTCGAGCTTGCATAGAATTATTGGGATGTCCTGTTCCAATTGCTCTAATCTTCTCAAATTCATCGTCTTGGAACACAGCTCCTTGAAAAAAAACCCTAGCTCAATTAATGCATTGGAGACATCCTTATGCTTAAACCCACGAATTGCCACTGGCAGTAGTTGTTGAAGAAGAATATGACAATCATGGCTTTTCATGCCTGATACCTTACAATCATTGACGTTTACACACAGCGCGATGTTTGATGCGAACCCATCTGGAAACTTTACATCCTTCAACCATTGACATAAAATCTTTTTCTCATCCATAGACAATGTGTAGCAAGCTGGTGGTACCAAATATTTATCACCATTCAGAACTAGCCACAATTCATTTCTGATCCCCATATTCTGCAAGTCCATGCGAGCCTTTGGTCCTTTGTTTCTCTTCAATATTCATTATTGTTTCTAGGACGTTTTCACAAATATTTTTCTCGATGTGCATCACATCTAGATTGTGTCTCAGTTTCAAAGTTCGCCAATATGGCAACTCAAAGAAAATGCTTTTCTTCCTCCAATTCAACTCATTTACAGTAACCTTTCTTTTCTTAGTATTCGGTCTCTTTCCAAATTCTACATCTTTAATTGCCTCCATTTGATTTAATATATCGTCCCCAGATAGATGCTTAGGTTCCAACCGCATTTCCCGCTTACCATCAAAATCTTTACTTCTTTTCCGCCAACTATGCTGCGGAGGGAGGAAGCAACGATGACCCATATAACATATCTTTCTCCCATTCTTTAATGAATAAGAAGTCGTTTCCTTATTACATGTCGGACATGCCATCTTGCCTTTTGTACTCCACCCGGACAAGTTCCCATAGGCAGGAAAGTCATTAATGGTCCATAACAATGTTACATGCAATTGAAAATTTTCTTTCTTCGACGCATCATATGTCTCTACGCCATCTTCCCACAAATCTTTTAACTCATCTATCAACAGGCGCAAATACACGTCAATGTCATTTCCAGGAGACTTTGGGCCAGGAATAAGCAAGGATATCATAAAGAATGGCTCTTTCATACACTTCCAAGGCGGTAGATTGTAAGGAATAAGTATAACTGGCCACATGCTATAAGTGGTACTCATGTTTCCAAATGGGTTGAAACCATCGCTGGCCAGTCCAAGCCGTACATTTCGAGGTTCGTCGGCAAACCAACCGTGCTTCTTGTCAAATTCTTGCCAGGCTTCAGAATCTGCTGGATGCCTTAATACCTTCTCCTCTGGGTCCATGGTGCACTTCTCTTTATGCTACCTCATCTCAGAAGCTGTCTTCCTGTTTATAAATAATCTCTGCAGCCTTGGTTTTAATGGGAAGTAACGCAGGACCTTGTGCGGGATTTTCTTACCCCTAACATTTACTCGTTTGTATCTAGACTCTTTGCATTTTGGACATGTATCATCCTTCTCGTGCTCCTTCCAGAAAAGTATACAGTCATTCTTACAGGCATGTATGGACTCATATCCGAGTCCCAGGTCCCGCAAAACCTTCTTAGCTTCATAATAGGACTTTGGTAATGTTTCTCCTTCAGGAAGTATATCCTTGATGAACTCAAGCATCATGTTGAATGATTTGTTGCTCCAACCATTTATTATCTTCATATGTAGCAACTTTATCAAGCATGACAACTTTGTATACTTGTGGCAACCTGGATACAGTTCACACTCAGCATCTCTCAATAAGTATGTAAATTTATTTGTTTCCCCTTCCCCTATTGTCGCATCTACAGTATCCATAAATGTTCCTGTGTGCAAGTCTTCTATGACGTCCTGCATAGCATTAGAACACGTATTTTCATCTCCCGCCATACCATCATTATCATCCTCAATCATTAGAGCTTCATCAGTTTCACCATGATGATACCACCGAGTATACGTCCTATCCATCCCATTATCATATAAATGTGCATGCACTTCGTTTATAGCTTTGTAGTACAAATTGCTGCACTTGCAACACGGACATCGGGTGCTATTAAGTCCGCCTATATGACGTCTTGCCACCTTCTGAACTCCTCGATTCCTTCTATATACTCTTTTGAAGCCCTATTTCTAATTTGTATCCAACTCTTATCCATGTTTGTCTTCTTATCACAAGTTGAATAAATACATTAGTCCCTACATATGTGGAATTCTACACATGTTTAACCAAATGTGAATGAGAACAAAGTCTTCCCAATCAAATTATTTCATTCTCTTATTCTTTTTTTACACCGACATATATAGGCGCTTGATCCCATGATCTAGGCTGTGATAGAAGTTATATACTGCTGAAACCCAGTTGCACCTTCGGTGGATTAATCGCCAAATCCACCTATGTCGGTAGATTCTTAACTGTGGGGCCCATTGTGATGTATGTTCCTTACATCTTCTCTATCCATCCGCTTTTACATTTTAGGATATAATTCCAAAGCCATAAGTGAACCACACCATAGAAATACTTGTGATTGAATCCCCACCATTAAAACTTCATGTGGACCACTAAAATATTTATTTTCCCACCAACTTGTTGATAAGGTCACAAAGACCTAGACAAAGAGACCACACAAATATCTGCTCGATCCCAAACTTTTGTGGCCCACAAAAAAGTTTCTAATGATAAATTATCACTTATGGTTCACCCGAGATTTGGATCTACTTAATTTTTGGAATCATGCCCTAAAATGAGTTTTGAACGGATGGATGGTGTGGATATAAGGCATATGTATATCAAGGTGGGTATGATTCTCTCCCACCACACACCCTAGACCCTTTGTTGAAGGGTACCGCCCTTCATGCAGTCTCTCAAGAAATTCAAGTATCTTATTTTTCTTGGCCATTTATTACTACAAACGGTGAGGAATTAAATGAGGGACATAAGATTTAGCAATATTATAATCAGTTGTGGAGAGGTGGGCCACCATTTGTACATATATATGGCATCATGTGAGATTAATGGTCCATATGTAGCATAGCCGGTGGAGCACGAAGAATACTCTACTTTTTATTTGTGCATGTGGTACGTATAGAATACAGGTAGAATACACAGATGCATCAGAAGTAATTATTTGTACGAATATACATTGCCCATCTATGTCAAAGTCCAAACCGTGTATGGTGAAGGAGTGCTACTTGGCTGTAAACCTAGTAGTACCCAATCTGAGTCTTAATACACCAGGGTGGAGCCTTTAACCATGACGCAGATTACAGACGGTGCTATGTGAGCCCATTAAGATGTATGTGTTTAATATACGCCATAAGAAATAGTGGTGATGAACACACTGTTACAAATTTCTTGTGGGCTACAAAAGGTTTGGATCAACTATATATACATACATACATATATATATATATATATATTCCATTCAGCCATGTCCATGTATTCTTATCAACAGGTTGGCTGGCAAATAAACATTAGGATGGGCCATAGGAATTTTTACTGGTATAGTGGAGCTGGGATTTGGATCTATACTGTAAACCTCAAGGTTGGGCCATAGGCATGCTGGAAAAGGAAAAATGTGTGGGGTGTGTGTGCGTGTGTTATTATTATTATTATTATTATTTTTTTAACAAAAAAAAAAAAAGTTAAGGGTGAAGGTATCAATGGTGGCCCTAAATAATGGATGGTCCAAATGACTGATCGGACCTTTATTAAAATCCATAATGACTGTAGATTTTCTATTCATGACAGATGGTTAGGATCATCAAACCTAAAGCGATTTTTAAGAGGGACTGGCAACCAAAGGTAGCCCCACATGATGGACGATCTAGATTAATGATCAGGTCTCTAGAATAATCAATAAGGACCATTCCTTTTTCCAGACAGTGAACAAATGGCTAGGGGATGAATTGATCAAAGTGATTTTTAGGTGGGAACGACAAGCAAAGGCTGTCTCGATATGATGGACGATCCTGATTACTGGTTAGACCTTTCTAGTATAATGAACATGGTCTTTATTTCCATTTTCACATCCATTGAACAAATAATTACAATCATCAAATAAAAGTGGCTTTTAACAAAAGTTGGCAATCAAATGGGGGGCCATAATGGCTGATCCAGATCACTATTTACACCTTTTTTTAGCATATTAAATATGGACTGTCCATTTTCTTAGTAACCCATTAGATGGTTAGGATAACCATCCATTTCCCTAGCCATTGATTGGATGGTTAGGATCTTATCGGGATCCATAATAAAAGGTGGGTCACACATGATATATGGTCAAGACTATTGATCATACCTTTTCTGACATAATAAGTATATATAGATCGCCCATTTCCTAGCCATTGATTGGTCGGATACATATGCATTGAGAAATTGCAACCTTTGAATATTTTTAAATTAAATTAAACAAATATAAAAGTGGGTCCTAGTTTAGATGGTTCATGAAAAACAAAAACAAAAACACACAATGAATGGATCTCCTAACTGGTTGATTCTTGTACACTAAACAAATTATTTGAATTCAACATATAAATTCCCACTAATTGGAAGATAGAATAGTTAAATCAATGGATTTTTTGTAATTAAGCCTATTTAGAATGGATCACCTAATTTAGACGGTTTGGATGGAGTCAAAATATGCTATATTAACAATCTAGGAATGTCTATTTATTAACTATAACACTGCTACAGTATTATACAATTCTAAATTTATTATTCTCACAATAGACACGGATTGCATGCAGATCACTTTAGGGATTCTGTAGCCCTGAGCTCTGTGGGGTCCACATTATTATATGTGTTATATCTATTCCGTTGATCTGTTTCTTCATCCCATTTTAGAATGTAAGAAAAAACATGAAGCAGAACCAAAGCTAAAGTAGACCACAACACAGAAAAAAAAGTGGATATTGGATGCTCACCATTAAAAACTTCTCTACAGGCGGCAGAAATTTTGGATAAGCTAATATTCATGTTTTCCTTTCATCCATCTAGGATTCACCTTATGAACGGTTTAATAATTTTATCTATCGAAACTGATTTATTGGATAAACTGGAATACAAACGTTTATTAATTTTTAAGGTTTAATTTTAAATATATTAATTTTTTATCTTTTAAACTAAAAATCCTAATTTTTATGACGTGCCTAAGGCCCCCAAAAATGTTGAGCCGCCCCTGCCCATGCCTAAAGTCCACAAAAATCAAGTTAGCCTGTGATTCCTAGTTTAATTGTTAAACACTGAGTCGAGTGTTCAAGTTGACCTATATATATATGAAACTGGTATCTCTTTAAAAAAAAAAAAAAAAAAAAAAAAAAAAAAAAAAAAAAAAAAAAAAAAAAAAGGGCAAATCATTTATATAGTGGGGTCTTGTGAACATACCTGCCTCAAAATATAAATATAATTCAGAACAGAAACACGTACAGAGATCACCAGTTGAACCTAACCACCGCTTTGATGTTGCCTTCTCTTTGCACTCTACCGTTTAAAGCTTCTTATCTTCTTTACAGGAGGATATGGAGGGTTGGATGGATATTTTTCATTTTAGGGAGGATGGAGAGTTGATGAATATTTTTAATTTTAGGGAGTATAAGGAATAACGTCTACTTAAACTCGGGAAGCGGAAGAGTCTCTTGTCTTACCATAGATGCTCTTTCCGTTAGAGTTTCTCTCTTTGGCAGTGCACAAACACTGATTGTGTCAGGGATCTGTGGGGCCCACCATGATCTAAGTGTTTTATCCACGCCGTTAAATGATTTTATCAAATCATTTTAAGATAAAAATAAAAAATTGAGGCAGGGACACAGCACCAATGGACCACACCAGATTAAGCTAGTGTGTTAATGACACCCACCGTTGAAGCCTTTCTAAGGGCAACCGTGATGTTTTTTACCATTCAACCTATTCATAAGGCTATGTAGAGGTGGATGAGGTGAAAACACAAATATCAGCTTGATCCAAAACTTCTCCAGCTCCCAAGAAGGATTTAATGGTATACGTTCAATCTTCACGTTGTGGTCCACTTAAGATATAAATCTGTCTCAGTTTTGGGCTAATACCTTAAAATGATATGAGAAATGCGATTAATGGCATGAATTAAACACTTACATCACTGTGGGCCCTAAAGAGCCCTGCCCCGTCCAGGCGGTGGTAGGACGCAATCCACGTCCACGATATTAGGGACGCGGATTTCCTTGGAAATAGCTCACATGAAGTTTCGGCGTTGAAAACCCAGGTGGGGCCCACTGCGATGTTTATGCGAAATCCATCCCGTTCATCTGTTTTAACACATGATTTTAGGGTTGTATCTCAAAAATGGAGTATAACCAAACCTTAAGGGGACCACACCGTCAGAAACAAAATGAATTGAACATTTAACGTTGAAAAATTCTTGGGGCCAACCGAAGTTTTAGATCAAGCTGATATTTTTTTTTTCCTTTAATACATGTGTTTATGATCTTATGAACAGGTTTGATGACAAATAAACATCACTAGGGCTTAGAAAGTTTTCAACAGTGGAAATCAATAATTCCACTATTTCCTGTGGTATGGTCCACTTGATCATTGTACGTGCATCAATTTTGGGTTGAACCCCTCAAATTATCTGGTAAAATGAATGGACGGCGTGGATAAACCACATGTATTAACGGTGGGCCCAACATAGTTTAATATTGTTTTGAAAGAAAATTGGATTGCGTACTGAGTAACTCAGTACGGCGTGGATAAACCGGAAACGGATTGGCTACTCCCCCTGACACCAGCCCCGGATCTGGTGGTCGGTGCTCTGTGGGCCCACCATGATGTATGTGTTTCATCCATTCCGTCCATCTATTTTTGTAGATCAATTTATGGTAATACAAAAAAAATGAGGTATATCCCAGTCTCAAGTGGACCACATTACAAGAAACAGTGTTTAATGAACTTTGACCGTTAAAAACTTTTTTGGGGCCATAAAAGTATTGGATCAAGTTGATATTTGTTTTATCCCTTCATCTGGGTTTTTATGACCTAATCAACGGATTGGATGTCAAATAAACAGTACATTGGGCCTTAGGAGGATTTAAATGATGGATATCCAATCACTATTTTTTTCCTGTGGTGTGATCCACTTGAGATTTATATCCCTCCCATTTTTTGGATAAAGACATAAAATGATATTTAAAAATGGATGGACGGAATGGATGAAACACATACATCATGGTGGACCCCACAGAGCACCGACCACCAGCTCCGTGGCTAGTGTCAGCGGGAGTAGCCAATCCGACACGTATTAACGGACGCACATTGCATCCTATCCGGACGGGCTCTGTGGAGCCCACCGTGATGTAACTGTTTCATCCCGCCGTCCAACGATTTTTCCAGAAAATTTTAATCTGTGAACCAAAAAATGAGGCAGGTCCAAGGCTTGAGTGGACCACATCAAAGGAACCTGTACTGATATGACACCCACCGTTGAAACCTTTCTAAGGGCCCACGTGATGTTTTTTTTACCATAAAACCTATTCATAAGGTCGCGTAGACGTGGATGAAGTGAAAACACAAATATCAGCTTGATCCAAAACTTATCTAGCTCCCAAGAAGCTTTTAATGGTGGACGGTAGAATTTTTATTCACACTGTTTCTCTTTTCAACGGTAGAATTTTTATTCACACTGTTTCTGCTGGTGTGTTCCACTTGCGTTTTGGATATGCTTCATTTTTGGAATACGTCCCTTAAATGATCTGGTAAAAAGGATGGACGGAGTGGATAAAATGTATGTATTACGGTGGGCCCCAAAGAGTTTACTCAGTACACAATCCGCTTCCTTTGAGAGGCTTTTGCAGGAAATTCGCGTGGGAAATGGTTTGGCTACTCCCTGCCATATATGGGAAACCGTGGTAGGTGCTTCGTGGGCCCACTATGATGTATGTGTTTCGTCCATTCCATTCATCCATCTTTATAGATTATTTTAAAAATTTATACCAAAAATTAGAGGGATATAAATCTTAGGTGGACCACTGTCACGCCCCAAACTCGGAAATCGGGCTCACAAAATTCCCGATCGCCGAATCCGGCGTCGACAGCCTCCGTAGTATCCCATTCTCGGCTTCCAGCGCCCATACGCCAGATTCCGATCCTGGGATCCTACAAGGAGGATTTTCAGTATGAATTTTTTTTTTTTTTTTTTAATAATGTAATGGAGCATAACCAAAAGCATAACCAAGTCACAAAAACAACATCACCACATATCCACTATATTAAAAACTTTTAAGTACAATGCAGAAAGGGAAATACAAGGTGATCAAAAAGCTCCAAAAAGATCTGATACGCGCTCTTGCCTCAGCGCGGCTGCTGTCCAATGTTACCTGCACGCAACGGTCGTGCATAAGCTTACAAAAGCTTAGAGGGTGGTGTAAGTGTGTGTACAAGGCAAACGCCAAGTGTACAATATCAGAGTAATGCGGGAATATGCGGTAAGTCCATGAATACAACCAGAGCTATGTAATGTAAGGCATGAATGATATCGGCCATACCAAAGCCATGCGATGCGAAAACATGAATGCTATCGGTCACACCGACACAATGCAAGGCCTACGTAGCCGAATGCCATATGGGAGATGCAATACAAGCATGTCAGTCCTCATCATGTACACATATCAGTACAGTTCCTCTCTGGATATCACCGGGGTCTAATACACCTCACACTGACTGCCTCCTCCCTAGCTGCACAGTCAAGCAAGTGGAAGAGACCACACTATCCGCCTGACCAGTAGTCTGCCAATACCTACCCGGCTCATCGATAGCGGACACATTTGCCAGCTGGTCAAACTCAGCCTAACTTATAGCCCCCTCACTCAGGCGGATAAGGCCACACCCCCTTCCAACCGACCACGACACAGTGGGAGACGCGGCCTACTGGTATTCGGCACTCGGGTGCTCGTGTATCCACTCGGTTTAGACGTTGGAGCATCTCCTGGTACCAAAAAGGTTCTGGGACTCTCACCCAAGGACATCCTAAGTGCCCATAGTGCTAGAACAAAGTATTTCCGGTATCCGATACGGCCATCCACGATGTGCCTGTGGAGCCACGGCCCTGATGTCGCTAGGGCGTGCAGTGATCAAGTCACACATATGCGAGATGCATGAATCACACCGTCAAATCATGCAGCAATCCATGCGCGTACAATGCGATAGTGTGGGGCACTCCGCCCCATAAGGAGTCCCCTAAGTGGTTGCCCAATGACGTATACTATGCTCAGTCACTACTCATATCAAGCATACATATGATGCGTATGGGTATGAATCATGGAGCTATACTAAGCATGTTATAAAGTGGTGAACTAACAGCAAATAGGCCTACTAATGGGCCCTAGGGAGAGTTATAATGCGGACATTAAACCAACATTATTCTACAATGTGGACGTCAAACCAACATTGCTCTCAAGGCATAGCCCGCTATAAGACATCATTACACAAACCATGGGAAATCATACATTGCAATGGACCCTAAGGACCTCCTGTTGGGCCTCGACCTATGGGCCTTGGATACATCAAGTGGGTCGCATCATATGGGCCTTATATAAATCAAGTGGGCCACATTAATGGGCCTTAGGTACATTGCAATGGGCCATATCCCATGGGCCTTTGAAACATCACAATGGGCCTCGTAAATGTGCCACAAATACATTGAATGAGCCTAAACACATGGGCCATGTATACATCAAGGTGGGCCTCAACAACGGGCCGCAAATACATTCAAATGGGCCTAATCACATGGGCCATGTATACATCAAGTGGGCCTCAACAACGGGCCACAAATACATCCAGATGGGCCTAATCACGTGGGCCTTACATGTATACCAAGGTGGGCCACACCAAAATACAAGTGGTAATGGTGATTTCCACTATTAAAATCCCTAAGGCCCACCAACAAATATATATATATATATTAATATAATATATAATATATACAATATAACATATATAATATAATATATATATAATATATGATATATATGTATATATATAGATGATATATATATGATACATATACATACATATATATATATATATATATATATATATATATATATATATACACACACACACACCACACGCACGCACGCACACAAACACACACGCAGCATGCCCACACATGCAACCCCACACACGCATGCACCCCACACGTCCACCGTCCAGAGGACGGTGGGGTTAAACAGATACACCACAGTGGGCTCCCACCGTCCGCCTGGACGGTGGGATTTAAACACATACATCACTGTGGGCTCCAGGTGGGGCCCACTGTAACGTTTATTTGCCATCCAACCTGTTGATAAAGTCACAGAGACCTGGGTGGAGGGAAGAAAACAAATATCAGCTTGCTTCAAAACTTCTGTGGGCCCCAAAAAGTTTCAACGGTGAAATTCAATCACCGCTGTTTCTTGTGGTGTGGGTCACCTGAGCCGTGGATCGGCCTGATTTTCGGAGGGGACCCACCTTACGGGGTGGTCCACCTCATGGACGGTGTGGATACAACATATACATCATGGTGGGGCCCATGGCAGGGGCCGTGGGGCCCTGCCCGTTTCACGCCAGGACGCTGGCGTCCTTCTCCGCGTCAGTGGCAGCAGCAGAAATGCTGCTGCTGCTGCTTATTTTTTTTTATATTTTTTTTTTTTACAAAACCTGTTTTTTTGTGGTTTTTCAGGTGTGGGGCCTACTTCAGCCGAATCCACCCCGACCATTGGTTTCCATGGCCAGAGATGGACCCAACAAGTCCAATATCGGGTGTATTTCGGTACGTAGGAGAACTTTAGGTGCGTTTAAACGGTGAATACCACTGTTTTCGAGAGTATGGCCTGCCCAAAGGTCGGATTGACTTCCCATTTCGGCTCAACGCCTAAAATGACCCTCTGAACGGAATGGACGGCTTGGATTTGAACAGAATATCAAGGTGGGGCCTATATAAGTAGCCATCCCAAATAGCTTTGAATCAAAGCTTATATTTATGCTTTCCATTGACGTCCAGCGTCCCTGGACGCTGGACGGTCTGGCTGACCACGTAAACAAGGTGGGCCCTGTTCAGGTGGGCCACCAAATGTTGGATGGGGTGGATACAACACATATAAAAGTGGGCCCCACCTATAATCGGCTTGGATCTTAAAATATGCTTCATGATGGGGTCCATCCGGGTGGGCCACATGGCCATATCAACCACATATCACCAAAGAAAAGGAAAGAGAGAGGGAGAGAGAGAATGAGAGTGGGACACACGTGTGATGGAGGGACCCCGACACTATGGGCCCTCCCTTGCATTCCATCATACATAAAAAGGTAATCAAAGTGGGCCGTTGGCCACATCTTAGGGTCCCAAGTGAGATCCATACCATTGATCGGTAGGCCTCAGTTGGCCCATCATAAAAACATAGAAATCTACCCTATCAAAGCACCCACCGGTTGATCTCTTTGGTCCGTTGGAAAGCCTATCTCCTTGTGCTTCACTTTGATGGTGGAAGATGGGGGATGGATGGCTAGGATGATGGGTTTTTGGAATGGGAAAGGTGGGCCACACAAAGTCTCTCTTCTCTCACTTAGGAGCTTGGACGTGGGAGTTGCTTGGAATGGTGATGAGAAATGAGGGAGAGAGAGTGTGTAGTAAAGAGAGGAAGAGTGTAGCTTAGGTAGGCTATGATTGTTTGTAAGAGAGGGTGGCTAGCATTAAATGCTTGTAAGAGGGCTAGGGGTGTAGGGTGGCTATAGCTTAGGCTAGGGGTGTAGGGTGGCTATAGCTTAGGCTAGGGGTGTAGGGTGGCTATTGCTTAGGCTAGGGGTGTAGGGTGATGTCATCCATCACTCTCATAATTACCTAGGGATTTGTGCCACATTGGACGGGTGGGTCCCGCAATGTGCGGTCCACGGTTATTATAATGTATGGTCCATATCTTATGATCTAAGCGTCAAATTGGCGCATGAGACGCGGCGTTGGAATCGCGGTGACGGCGCGGTCACAATGGTACAGGTCTCGGGTTAAACCAACTCGAATCTAAAGGATACGACTTACGATCGATCGCAACGTCGATTATCAGTCACGGATTGCCGGACTTCGACGAAAAAGATCACACGATTCATCGGAACAGTACGAACTAGGATACGGGTTTTACAACCACACCATAAGAAAACAATGGTGATTGGATATCCACCATTAAAATCCTTCTAAGGCCCACTGTACTGTTTATTTGACATCCAATTGGTTGATTAGGTCATAGAGGACCAGATGAGGGGAAAAAACCAAAGATAGGCTTGATCCAAAACTTTTATGGCCCCGAAAAGATTTTTAACGGTCCATGCTCATTTAACTTTCTTGTAATGTGGTCTTAGTTGAGATTGGGGATATACCTCATTTTGGTCTGATAGTATAATTATCTGGAAAAATAGATGGACGGCATGGATGAAACAAGTACATCATAATGGGGCCCACATAGCACCGACCACCAGGCATTGGCTGGAGGCAGGGGGAGAGTAGCCAATCCGTTTCCCCTCTATATCATATATATATGGGCGCGGATTGGATGTTAGTAGCCAAATCGCTGCTGAAGTGACGTCACCAAGCTCTGTGGACCCCACCATGATGCATGTGTTGTATCTAGAGCTGGGCAGAAAGGGACCGATCCAGCAGATCCGACCCGATCCGCCCCGATCTGACCCAAACAGATTCGAACCGAAGGCCACGATCGGGTAGGATCGAGCTGGACCACCAAGATCCGACTGTTAATCGGATCGATTTCAGATCAATGGCCAACCCGCACCGACCCGATCCGAATGGATCCGATTCGATTTGATTCGATCCACACAATATTTATTCACCATTGTTTCCTGTAATGTTGTCCACTTGAGACTGGAACATATCTCCTTTTTTTATATACATACCATAAAATGATCTAGAAAAATATATGGATAGCATGGATGAAGTAAATACATCATGGGATGGGAGTACCCAATCTTTCTTCTCACACGGCTCAAGGTTCCTCGATCAGAGCTCCTGACGAAAAACAAGTCTTTCACCTTTCTTGCTTGGAATGTTAGGTGGGTCCCACCATGATGTTTGTGATAAATCCACACCATCCATCCGTTTTAGGATCTCATTTTAGTACATGCTGCCAAAAATGAATTATATCCAAGACTCAAGTGGCCCTTACGAGAGGACACAGTATAGATTTAATGACCACCTTCCTCTACTATTGAAACTCTTTTAGTGTCAAGAATATTCGATCCGAACCGTATATAACCCGATCCGACTCGATTTTCCAGACTGAGTCGGACTCGGTTCGAGTCAGGCCAACAATACAACGGATCAGATTGAGTTAAAGGACCCGGACTCGGTTCCGGTACTAAAAACTTCGGACCGAAACGAGTTGGGGCCAATCCGGTCCGACTTGACTCGATGCCCACCTCTAGTTGTATCCATACCGTCTAACCATTTTTAAAGATACATGTAGCATATTCGGAACTAGTAAAGATGGATGATGACACATATGACATCTTGGAACAAGAAGTGTCATGTAGTGTAGGACATGCATTGGCACATTTGACATGTTGATTAGAGCTGGACACAAACCAACCCGATCCATCGGATCCGACTCGATGTGAACCGATCCAAAGGCCTAGATTGGTGTTGTTCGAGTTGGATTAGTCAGATCCTACCGTTCATCGAATCAAGTTCGAATCGTGGTTAATCCGGACCGATCTGAACTGAATGGATCCGATTAGACCGATCGGATCCGGAGTTATTCGTATGAATATTTATCACATATATTTATCATATGAACATGTTGGATGAAAAATAAACATCACTGGGGCCTTATAAATTTATCAGCGGTAAAAAACAATACTGCTACTTTTTCCTGTGGTATAGTCCACTTGAGCTTTGGATATGCATCAATTTTGGGTTCAACCACTAAAATGATCTAGAAAAACGGATGGACAGCGTGGATAAACCACATGCATTAATCACGGTGGGCCCCAACAGATTTTACTCAGTACAATAAGAGCCCACTGAGAAATTTTGTGATGTGCACGTTAAGTCGTCAACACAGCTTAGTAGCTTCGAAGCGGATTGCATAGTGAGCAACTCACTACGCTTAGCGTACGGAGTGAAGTTTGTGGGGTCCACCATGATTTATGTATTTTATCGGCTCCATTCATTCATTTTACAAAATAATTTCAGGGCTTGAGCCCAAAAATTAGAGATATCCAATATTCAAATGGACCACACCATATTAAACAGTTGAATTGAACATCTACCGTTGAAAAATTCTTGAGGGCCACAGAAGTTTTGGATCAAGCTTATATTGTGTTTCTCTTCATCCATGTATTTATGATGTTATGAACAGGTTGGATGACAAATAAACATCACTGTGGGCCTAAAAAGGTTTCAACGGTGGAAATCATTATCTCCATTGTTTCAAGTGGTATGATCCACTTGATCATTGTATATGCTTCAATTTTGGGATCAACCCCTTAAATTAGATGGAAAAACGGATAGACACCTTGGATAGACTACATACATTCAAGGTGGGCCCAACTGAGTTTACTCAGTACGATGAGAGCGTACTGACTACTGAGTAACTCAGTACGCAATTCGATTTGCAAAAGCTTATGGGCTGTAAGTTGTAGCATGCAGCTAGTGTATAGATACATGTCGTGCAAAGATGGGCGGTGTGGATAGACACTACCAAAAAATTGACCAAAGGCTACGGATTATGGAAGTTTTTTGCTACGGATATAAACCGTAGCTATATTTACTACGGATTTAATCCGTAGCTAAAAACTTGCCACACCATTAATAATTAACCGTCGTGTAAGGGGCTTTATAGGGCCCAGAAAAATATATGTATTCTATCTAAGCCATCCATCTATCTCGAAATATCATTTTAGGGCATGAAACCAAAAATCAGTTAGATCAAAGGTTCAAGTGGACCACATGGTAGGAAACATGGAGATTAAATCACATGTGCGTCCTATGGTGTGGTCCACTTGGGCCTTCAATCGACCTAATTTTTGGGATCATGAACTGAAAAAGATTATTAAAACTAATGAACAGCATAGATAAAACGCATACATCATGGTGGGCCCCACGGAGACCGTCACACGGCTCTTGAAATTCGATGCCCAAAAGGGGCGCGCGCTCAAAACAGAGCCGCGCCCATCCAAAACCCTAGTCCTCTCTCTCTCTCTCTCTCCCCCCATTCCCTAACCCTCTCTCTCCCGATTCTCCTTTTTTCCTACCTCACCTGCTCCATCTCTCTCATTCTCCTCCCTCTATCTCTCCAATGCAGCCGTGAAGCTCCTCCCCAAATCACAGCCCTTGCCGTTTCAGCCAAAAAACAAAAATGAAAATGGTGCTGCCCCTTTTTTCTTGTGGCCAACCCGTTTCTGTTAGCAAACCCTTATGACGAATGTCATTGTAGAGTATGCCAAAGATGATGGCCAGCTGCAACAGTGATTGAAGACACGCATCTTTAACTGGCAACGTTAATGGCGGCTGGGAATGGAGTTTGTCGAGGTAAGAGATGGGTCTAACAACGTTAATGGCAGTTGTAAATGGGTTTTTTTTGGTATGGAGATGGGTGTGGGAAAACGGAGATGGATTCAGGCGGGGTTTTATAGGGGAAGGAGATGGGTTTGGGCAAGGGTTTGCATGAGTTTAGGGTTGGGATTTTTGGTAGGATGCAAGAGAATGGGATGATCGAGGATGGGTTCAGGAAGGGATTTGCAGGTCAATGGGTGCGACAAATGGAGATGAGTTCAGCAGGGGTTTGGAATTCTGATTGTTGGCAGGGGATAAGATTGGGTTTGGGTTTCTGGCTGGGGTTTGGATTTCCAACAGGGATATGACTCATTGCTCATTTGGATCTGTGTTCATGCATTGTTATTATAGAAGGTTTATTCTTATTAAAAAATAAAAATAAAAAATCACAGCCCTTGCCCTTCTCAAAATCGCAGCCCCTGCTCAATTCAGCTACCCAAATCGTAATCCCAACTCGATCTCACTGCCGCTGCCATAGATTATAAACCCCCCTCAAACCTGCCTACCCCTGCCGCTCCATCTTTCTCATTCTCCTCCCTTTCTCTCCAATATCTCTGCCGTCTCTTCTATCTCTCTCCATTGCAGCAGCCGTAAAGATCCTACCCGAAGAAACACATGCCATTCGAAACCCTTCTCATATCTTTGAGGTATAGGTTTGATATCTTCTTTCATTATGTATATTTTTCTGTCTTTCAGATTTGATGCATGCTAACTGTTTGATGAAATGGCTGGATGAAATGGCATGCTATCTGTTTGATGAAATGGCTAGATTTCATGCATGCTATCTGTTTGATGAAATGGCATGCAAACTGTTTTTTGAAATGACATGATATATGTTTGATGAAATGGCTAGATGAAATGGCATGCTATTTAATTTGTAAACTTTCCTAGTTCTGTAAATCAGTTCATTGTGGTGATGCCAACGGTAAGTATATTTAGGATCCTATTGTCCTTTTACACAGACATTCTAAAGTTTGTTAGTGTTTTTAAGTGGAAGTGTTAGTTATCATATTACCATGATGCAGGCTTTACTGCTATTAATGGATCAATACCTCCAGGGTTTGTTTGTTCTCACTCATGTCCCGTCTGCAGATGTGCGAAAATTGGTAAGTAGCTTCTCAATGACTATTGGTACCTGGGCATGATATGAGATTTATATAAGTATATGACATAATTCTTTGTATTATGTTTCCCATGAACTGATGTCTAGATGAATGTTCCAAATAGATTCTTTGATATTTTTGTCTGCCAAAAAGATTTTCCAGGCATGTTATTTTTTTCTGCCAAAAAGATTTTCTAAGCACACTTAGGTAGTTTAGTTCTCCTATTCGAGTCTTGGAAACATTGTATTCGTTTTAGAAACTCTTCTGAGATTTGAAAAGGGTTCTCTAGTTCCTAGTTTGATTGATTCAAGTTAATGAAAAACTCACCAAGATAACAAAATATCAAGCAACTCTTTTCTTTTCTTTTTTCTTTTTTGTTAAGTATGTAAAACAAAGTTGTGAAAGTTGATCCTTCACTCAACTGATATTTTATACATAAGATTATGGGTGGGAAGCTATTCATGAGCCCGGTTGCCTAACTGAGTTTCATTTAGTTCTTACAAATTCCATTTTGTTATACAGTCCATGTTCGGTTTATCACTCGTCTACTGAATCACACATTTATTTTAGCTTGTGGTGTATTCTAATATTCTGCGGTCTCTATTTCACTTGCAAGTGGTGTTTCTGTAATTTGTAGGAGTGTGATGCTAGAATTATGTTCAGGTTGTACACTTCTCATCTTTATCTATGATTAACACCCATCAGGTTATCAAGATAACCCTCACATTTATATTTAATTCTTGAGTTGTGAATTAACTCCTTTATGGGGATCCATGGACATTCTTAATTCTGAACTTAGGTTTCAGCTTGTGCTCATTTATCATTTTGGAATCAGACTCAACACTAGCTTGATGGATAGTTATACTTTCCTTTCAACAAAATCTATTTGTTGCCGATAAGAACAAAAGACTCGATGTTCACTTATTTTATTCGATCAACAGCAAGAAATCTTATTAAGAAGTGGAAAGAAGAAATAGAGGTAGAGAAGAATGCATAATGTGGAGTCAATCAAAGAGCTAGGAAACATACATGATATTTTTTGCCTGTAGAAAATAAGATCCTGTTTGGATGCTTGCATCCGTCAATCTTGGAGTCATTAATCTAAGGATTTGCCTCAGATCCAATGTTTGGGACCTCCAGGGTTTGGCAAGTCTCATGATATGTGCTGCTCCCATTTTGAATCATGCTTCCAACTTCTCCTACTTCTTCATTGTTTATGCTTGCTAACATTTGAAATGGATGGTTCCCTGCTCCTACACTCAAATTTGTGCCACTTCCTTGAAATGAAAGAAAACAATAAAAAAGAGGAACCTAGAAAGAACATTCACATTGATCCTGTAAGGACCTACTACTCGTAGTCTACGCCGACAAATTATTGATTGATGAAACATAAACAATCATGCGAGAATCATCTTAAGGCATAGTAATTTGTATCAGTATAACTGGCTTTTTTTTTTTTCTTTTTTTTTTTTTTTTAAAAAAAAAGAAGTTTAACATTCACATTGGTCTTACAAGGACCTATTACTAGTAGTCTAAACATTAACACATCCATCCAATCTTCTTCTCCTCTCTCTCTCTCTCTTATTTATTATTATTATTTTTTGTCTGTCAGCACCAAGTTGATGAGAGATGATGGAGGAATTAATGTGATTAAGAAAGCCATCGAGAAGCTGGGCCTGTGACACAAGGAACACATTTCTGCATATGGAGAGGGCAATGAGAGAAGATTGACGGGTCGTTATGAAACTGCAGATATCCTCACATTTTCTTGGGTAAGGAAAATAAGTAGGTTTAAAAAAAAAAAAAACTTGTAAGATTGTCAGGCTGGAACCAACAGTGTATTTCATTTCAGGCTGGTTAATTGTCATGTAGACCATACATTTTCTAAAAAAAAATAAAATTGGATGGTCTAGAACAGTTTCAAGTTGTAAATTGTTTTGGTCCATCTGTTGTTTTCATATCATACCTGCAGTGAAGAGAAATGGGTTGGATTTTATAAACGGGTCGTGTACTTTTATAAATGGGTTGGATTTTGTTAAATAAAATGAAATTGCTGATTTTATATGTGTTTCAGATAAAGATATTGGCCGGAATATCAAGCTGGGATGTGGTTTAACTAAATCCTGTTGTACTAGGTTCACTGTTTGCTTTGAAGTTGGACTTGAAAGAAAGGTAACAACAATTTGAGGGCTCATGCCTCATTATGAATGCTAGTAAATTCTCACAAAAAAAAAAAAGAAGAAGAAGAGAAAAAAAAAAAAAAAAAAGATATTGGCCGGAGTGGTGTTGGGTTCAAAATAGTGTGATATTGGCTGCTATTCATGGTGGTGCCCAAAAATGAGCCCTTCGCTGATGATATTCCACAGTTTGAGGTCCCTATTGCTGTGATCCATCCTGTTCCAAGTCCAGTAAGAAATGAAAGTATTTTTATTTCTCTTGATGTGGGCTCATCTGTTCTGCATTTTTCAGCTAAGACACATCATTCGTTCTCCTTCTTACAATTAGGATACAAAGATACTCCAAATAGTTAACATATTTGCATTGTATATCATCCTATACTTCAATTTCAAGTGTAAATATGAAACTCATGGCATATCAATGTTGCAAGTGGTACAATAGACCAGTCGGTGCCGTGCGTGAGGTTCCAAAGGGAGCCACAGGGGTTGTTTAATGACTGATGTTATGCATTTCAGTGGTTGGCAATTTCTTTCTAGCAGGGGCAATTCCTGTTCTTGTGCAGTGTCTTTCATTTGGATCACCAGATGAGCAGGTCCAGAAATTTTGACTTTTTGTTGTGGTAATATATAGCTAGTTTAAACATTTCTTATATACACTACAAGATAAGTGAGAGTTAGCGGCGCTTTTCTACTTGCATCTGACATAAAACTGCCCCATTAGATATGAATCACCGATGACTTCGTGAGGTCGGCCCTCATGTGGGAAATGACCGACTGGTTAAAGTCCAAGGAAAGCACAAATTCGTTAGAGTTTATCTCATTTCTCTCGTCTAAAAATAAAAACCCTAAAATTTCTCTCTCTGTCTCCTTCTACTTGCAGCTCTCTCTCTCCAAAGATGATAACATCTTTTCCTTTTCCTTCATCTTTATCATCATTTCTTCCAGATACTTCTGAAATCTCTCAATCGAGAGTTGCTTCTATGCTCTGCAATGCTTAGAGAAGCAACACCTACATTCCAAAGCTCAAGCCTTTTAGCAGGAGCAAGAGCGATCGAAGAGTCAAAGAGCCTTCCTTGCTCCAAAAATCAGATAACAAGCTTGACGATATGATTTCCTTTTCCGATTTTCTTTTGTAATTTTTGACAATTTTCGAACTTGAATCAACAAAGATCTGTCATTCGCACAGGTTTGATCTTTTGAAATCGATGGAATAGGAGGCTTCTATCTACAGGTTCGATCTCTTCCTCTCTATGTTGCTCTTTCTCTGTTCTTTGCTTACATTAGGGTTTTCTCTCTAAGCTCTCTCTCTCTCTCTTAGATTTTGTTTTGCCTTTCAGATTTTTGGTGCGTGGACCATAATATCGTCATTTTAGGTCACTTAAAAATGGGCACGCTTGTGAAAACTAAAAATTCCCCTATGTAATACCTCTTGTATTTCATGCATGCTAATTGTTTGATGAAATGGCTCAACAAGCAATATTTTGTGTGGATGTAACTAAGCAGATGGATTTTTTAGTCCCCTTTCAGATTTTTGGTGCATGGACCATAATATCGTCATTTTAGGTCACTACGATGGGCCCATTCATAAAAAATAAAAAGCCCCTTGTGTATACCTCATGTATTTCATATGGACTCCAATATGCAGGTCATATCAATGATTCTAATATGTGACTATCATCATCTAGATAGTAGCGAGTAGGAAGGGATGCAAACTACGTACCAAGGAGACTACATTTCATCTTATCCTCTTGAATTCGGAAAGCCATGACCAAGTAATCAATTGTTATTGTTGGTGAATGCATGGAAACTGTAGTTCTCCTGCACCACTGTCAAGAGCAAGTGAATGTCAAAAAGATGTTATGAATCTATCATTAGAAGTAATAGCCATTGCTGTGTCTATATCAAACTGAAGTTCATTCACAGGTAATGAAAGTTCTTACAACTGTCCTATGTTGATGTATTATTCTTTTAATTGTTTATTGGGTTGGGCCTTTGATGTGTCTATCAATTTGGGTGCTAATGTGGGACACCAAGTTTAAGTGGTTGTCTGTAACAAAACAATGGTTACAGAGGATTTCTCTCTAATTGCACTTTTTTTTGCCAAATTCAGTTTATTTTCAAGAACTCATTAAATTATATTTATCTCATTAACTGTTCAATTTCAGGAAGTCGATGAGATTAAGAGCAATGCTATGAGGCTGGTTTTTCGCCTTGATCAGATTCCATCCTTTGCAGTTCAATTCCAAGAAGTTTTGTTGGCAATGCCAGTATAAATAGCAACTTCGGGTACACTTGTTGCAAAGTCAAATAACTACATTTATTTATTTATTTATCAGGATGATTTGATACACAGGTACCCATAAACAGCATGCATTTAATTCAAACTAAACCTACTAAACTGTTAAACCATCGTTAGTTCAGTCCAGAAATTAGATTTCTTGAACAATCCTAACCTCTGGTTTTTGGACCCTTGTTTGTTGAAACAGGACCATTGAACATTTTTATTTTTATTTTTAACCACCCAACTAGTATCCACCAATCTAATATTCATAGATAACAAATAATCTTGATTTTTGGTTCATGATACATCGAAATAGGAACCCATAATTTGGCTAGCTTAATTTGAATTAATTTTATGCAGCGTATGCAACTTGTAAGTCATAACTAATTTCTATCTATGCATCCTCCACCACTCTGCCAGATTGTCAAGTTTGTCTTGAAGCTGAGTTCACGAATATAAGAAATTGTAAATATTGAGGTTTGAATTCCTTATTCTTTCAAATTAGGGAACTTCTCCATTTGGAACTTAATTTGTATATTTGGAGCCATGGTTTATATATGCTAAACATTGGTCTGACAGCTCCCATCATGAATAGACTAATCCCAGAATATCCTTTCAATTGATCAACTATAAGAAATGCACGAACAAACCATATTCAACAAACAAAAGACAAACAAAAGACCAACTACTTCCATTAACACTACTATCACCCCTAACCAACCATCATACCAAGTAGACCCACCGACACCATTACCTACCAAACAAAATCAACAACTCCACCTACAACCCGCATCCCTACTACTCCAAATAGCATAATCAAAACAGAGGACATCCAGCCACCCCACCCAAGCAACTGACCAGTTCACTACCCACTGCCACCTCAAGTATGCATGGGATGAAGTTGCTGATGTAGGTACTACAGAAGGTGAAGCTGCAAGGGACCTAAATCCTCATCAAAGCTATTGTTGTAGGTGGAACTTAGGCTGATCTGTTGCATTTGGAGATGGAAAAGTTATTTCTTCATCAGAAAAAACACCCTGTTACCATGAGGACTAGCAGCACTGGAGCTGGTTCATTCCTCTAAAAAGTTATTTGGGGTAAGGTTTTTATTTATTTATTTATTTATTATTATTATTATTAAGAAGAAAAAGTCATGAAAATTATGTCTCAGGGCCCTAATGTGGATGGCCTGTTTGGTGGACACCTAAAACAGAGTTCTTCTCGCTTTATTTAACAATAGTTATGTATTAGAGATCTTGATCTCTAGTGCATAATGAATTAATGTTACCGTTAAATAAAATGGATGAACTCATTTTTAGGCGTCTACCAAACAGGGCATAAGAATTTCTAATTGAGAATAACCGCATTCATGTTAGATAATTCTCACCAAGAGAAGTTTTTTACTGTGCCATTTTTCAAGTTTTAGGTTCAATGACAATTGGAGTAATTTAGGTAAGAAGTACAAAAAGGCAGTGATGGTTTCATGCAGTCACAATCTTATAAAATGCCTTTCATATTTGATACAGTAATACAATGACCTTTTGTTTTCTAGCAGATCATATGTGCTTCTTCTTCTTTTTTCTTTTATTTTTAAAATCAAGTTACATTCAGTTTTAGCCATGAACAATTCTTCCACGGGATTTTAAATGAGTAGGATTATAAAATCACTGTGATAGGTATGGGACCTGATAAAATTGGCAGACTATCTTACACAGAGGGAGTACATTGATTCTTCTAGAATAGGGATTACTGGTGAATATCTTGGAGGTTAGATAAATATTCATTTAAGTTATATTGAGGGCAACTTGAATTTGTAACAGTTACAAATTACAATTGAAACTTGAAAGATATGAATCTCATTTACAATTTCCTTCATGCAGGCATGCATGCATGGTTTGCTGCTGCTATCGATACCCATTATGCGGTGGTTGTCCCCATAATCGGCATTCAGGTGGGCAAGATAAATGATTTCTTGTGATTTCTCGTGATGTACCAAACACATGAATTGGAAAAGTTGCATCTATATTGTTTGCAGGGATTTAGATGGGCCTTAGATAATGATAAATGGCAAGCTAGGGTTGACAGTATAAAACCCATGTTTGAAGGTGAGATTACAGGTTTCAGTCCTTTTTACTAATCCTACATGCGCAACTATCTGGCACAACCTTGTGTATGGCTGCACCAAACTCTCTCATGCTCTTAAAAAGGCTTCCTATTTGATTTACTGCATTTGTAGCAAGTAACCTGACTTGGCCATGCCATTGTCAGGAATTCAGGATGTGCACTTGGTGTCCTGATGACGCCGACAAACCAAGCATGCATTAATTAATAAATACATACGGACTCACATGCTTCATTTTAAATATAAATAAGTATTTCTTTTGGTTGCAGAAGCACGGATTGACTTGGGCAAGAGCACAATTGATAGAGAACACTACAACAAAAGCTGGATTACCCGACGATTTGCGTGGCTAGTTTACCGACGCTAATTAAAATGGGGCGTCGGTCAGTTGTGCATAATCTTGGAGGTTGTACACTTTACTAGTTCAATACTTTGAAGTTGTGCACATGCTTCATCAGATTGCACGACCATCAGTTGTATATCTTGTTTTGGGTTGTTCTTGATCCATTTTTTTCAGGATTATTTGGGTAATTTTTGCTGTATAATTCTGTTATCTTGAGAAATCTAATATTTGAAGTAGGACTGAGTCTGAATTTTAGAGAATTTTTTTTTTTTTTTTTTTTTTTTTATCATGCACACCTCAGCATGTGAACCATTTGTTTATTGCAGGCATGCGACATATAAAGATACAAAGTGATTATGGCTCAGATCTCATTTATGCATGCCATGTGTACAGAAATAGATTGCTTGAAAGCTGCTTTAATTTTATGCCAATTAGCAGGGGCCACAAGTGTATATCACTAGCAAATCACCAGGTTAACTGTTTGAAAGAGCCACCTGTCTATGTTTGCTATGAGAAGTATCATTTACCTATCTCTGTGTCTGTTTGAACAGATTAGCTAGCATCAGGTGAGATACATTGTTTAGATCTTCTGGATTAAATCAAGCAATCCTACACCTCAGGTTGGCCAAGACATATCAAAACAAATGAATGTCTAGAGGAAAAACAAGTTTAATCATCAATTTACTTTGTATGTTGTGACCCACCTGAAGAGTGAAATTGTCTGATTTTTTAGGCAGAAGGTATAAGCTTTATTTCCAATCTTATGGAAAGCTATCTCACACCTGTGTTTCATATTTCCATATGTGCCCTTGTGTAGAATTAGCAAACCCCCATAATATATATTGTGAGTATTAATGTTCTCTGTTTGATTTCAGGAATGCCCAACATGCCTTCCTCTATGCTGGCTACAAGGAATCTGTTAGCACTTCCTTTCTTTCTTCATGCAACCATAGGCCATGTCTAACTTTGTTTTTTGGAGTTCTAAGTGTATATTTCTCCTTAAAATTGTAGGGCTAAGGATTATATTGCAGTAGAACAACCTGTGGAAGCATTCACGAATATTACATACAGCCACCAGGTATGAACTGGGATGCAAATGTAATTTGTTGTTGGTTATGTTGTTGCTGCTGTGTGAAGATTATGCGTTGTTTTTCAGTTTAGTGAGCAAAAAATATTCTTGTTGTCTTCACTATGTTAGGTGGATGATCTCTCAAGGATGTATAGGCTATTTTGTAGAATAACCAAAAGGCTTAGATCCCGTTTCTCAAATATTTAAGCAGGTGGGGTGCATTTCCTTCCAAAGTTGCACTTTGGTTTTATAAATAGAACATATCAACTGCCCTCTTATGTTTATCCTGCCTCTCCATGGTTACTGAGTGCTTTGTGATGCAGCATGTTACTACTGAAGGAACCACCCTGGTTAAACAAGCAGAAGATGCAGCAAGTAACAAGAAAGTGAGTTCTTCTCATGTATGTAATGTTTCTAAAACAGGGTCACATTCACTCCTATGGTTGAACATTGTTGTATGGTTACAGTTATTGGCCTTTGCATATGCATCAAACTAATGCGTAGTCTACCTTCTCATTACAAGGTATCACTACACCAAATTCGTCAATTAGGAACGACTATATTTTTTGGCCTTTACTGCTATGGTACATTTGAGTGTTGGATCTGCTTATGTTTGTGTATATAACTTTTAATGATACGAGAGAAGGGATGGACAACGTGGATAAACAGATACGTCACGGTGGGTCTGCCCATAGAACTGCCCATTTGTGGCTAGAGAGATGGGCGTAGGCGGGGTAGTACGCAATGCGCGTCCAAACAGACGACAAAAAACTGCTGACGATTACACCGAAGTTAGGCTTTGCTTTAATCTCAACAGTGAGTTGTTTTTTCTTTTTTTTAAAAAAAAATTAAATTAAATTACAGGATCTGAAGAGTAAAAAAGCAAGGATTCTGGAGATGGGTTTTCTACTTTTTTCAGTCAGCTTAATCAGTTTTTTTTTATCTTAGGGGTTAAACTGTAAAAAGGTAGAAATCTGGAGGTGGTTTTTTTTTTAAAATCTTCACAGCCGAAAAAATCCGAGGTATCTCTACCACCAACTAGGTTTCGTTGTTGTTGTTTTTTTGTTTTGGGTCTTAATCAGCGATTTTCTTTAAAATATAAGGCATTTCTACCTATGGATTCTCACACATGTGCTATCATCAGCACGTGTCAAGAGGGTGGCCATCTCATTGTTCTTGTAAATGTGAACTGATGCAATCCACCTGTGCTGAAGACCGCCTGTCACAAGAATCTCTCTGATCCAATTATTAGGTGGGCCACATCCTGTACATTCAGTCACATCAACAGGAGTTTGAATTACTGCAGTCTTGACATAGAACCATTTCATTTCGTTTATGGAATTTTCTAATGTGAATTGATATCTTCTACCACACTACTGATTGATTTGCTTACACCCATTTCAATTCCAGGAATTGAACATAATACTAATATTTCAATTCACCTTCAACACACCAGTTAATTTATTTTTTTTAAAAAAAAAAATCATGACCAAATCGAGTGGTTGTAACAAATGCTCAGTGAGAATCTACTTGGCCTGGGATCTTTATTTTTGCCAAAATCAGATTTCACATACATTATTTCAATGCATTCTTTGTTAGATTCTGATTTTTTTTCCTATACATTTCTAATGATAGATTTTGATCTGCTTATGGTAGGTACCTTGAAGAGCTTGAGAACAACCCAGTTGCAACAAATTCAAAAAATAACAAATATAACACTTTTTTTTGCAGAAATTTTAGCTATGGACCTGCATTAAGTGGGCATTTTTGTTTTTGTTTTTGTTGCTGCTTTTCTTCATGTTACTATAGTTGGCATGCATGTATGGCCTTTTCTCACATGTTTGGGGGTGGATATGATTGCAGTATAAGATTTCAAACACAGAAGGAGATTGAGTTGTTGAATGCATCTACGTCTATATAATTTTTTGAACTTGCTGATGCTGCAGAATGTTTGGGAAAGGCTCCAGGAATCTCTGCTAGGAACTGGAGGTGGCAGGAACCCTAATGAACAAATTCTAGTCAATTTTCTATTTCTCCTTCCCATGTCTTGTTTCTTTGTTATTATCGATCCTTTCTTCAGGTTAGCACCTTCTAGACCATTATTCTTCACTAAAAATAGATTCATGCACATTAAAGACGACCTATTGTATTCTGTTAACAGGAGAAGATCTACTGGCCATTGCTGCCGATCAACCTTTCCGTTTCCCTGCCACTTTCACATTTGTTGTTAGAGCCTTTTCAGGTACAGGAGTTAGGAAAGCTAGTCAGTTCATTGTTAGATATCATTATCCATAACTTTTTGCTCATAAGAGAAAATTTCATCTATGCAGTATTAGATGGCATAGGGAAGGGACTCGACCCTCGATTGGACATTATGGAGATTGACATGTTTGTGTTTTTTTTTTTTTTTTTAAATTCTCTCCATAAATTTTTTGACATATGTTTATTTGCTTGAAGTGTCATCCAAGATTACAGCTGCAGCACAACTATTACTGTTTGTTGAAGGAAATACTTTTGTCCTTCTGTATCATATGTATGCAACTGATGCTTGATGTGGAAATCTGGCCCTTTTGAACCTTCCCTAATTGCATAAGTGGCTGAACCAGCTCTGTATGTTACACATAATTTGTCATCCACTAGTTTCTGTAAATGAAGATAAGAGGATTGATCTTAACAGTATGGTTGTCATGCACATAGACAGAAAATGCTTGCAATGAATGTTTATGAGTACTTGGTAATTTTGGAGTCCTTAGGGATTGGGTTGAAAGTACGAGTGCTGGAGCCGACGCTTTCGGAGTCCGAACTCATTCTTTTGAAAAATAGAAAAATGAGAATATTAGTAAATATGGATTTTCTTGTTAAGAAGAAAATGGAAGATGGATTGAAAAAACATAAAGAGATTTTATATATATATATATTATATATATATATATATATATATATATAGTACATTTTCCCACACACACACACACACACACACACACACACACACACACACACACACACACACACACATATATATATATATATGCTCACACACAACTAATGGATGGGAATTTCAGGTGTGATGCAGAAATGTTCTTTATCATTAGGGCTGCTTTCGCCGAGTTTGATGCAGAAATCGTTTCCAACTTCACAGAAAGACAAATAGCATCAGTGGCCACAGATTGCAACATGGATTTAAATAAGGTTCGAGGTGCCGTCAACAATGCTAACAGAATCCTTCAGGTCAGATTGTTGATTGGACCTGATTTTATTTAAATGATCTTGATAATTCATTTTATTTAACTGAGCATACCCGGATGTGCGTCGGAGCTATCCGGATGTTGAACGGGGGTCCCTGGAAGGTGGGAACCGCTATTATGACCATGATGAAGCTGTTCATTTTCTATGGACGGCATTGGAGGGGCCTGGCCATTTGGACAGGACGTGTTTATGTATTTGCTCGAAATTAATGGAGCAGACCCGGATGTGCGTCGGAGCTATCCGGATGAGCGGGGGTCCCTGGAAGGTGGGAACCGCTGTTATGACCATAATGAAGCTGTCCATTTCCTAAGGACAGCATTGGAAGGGCCTGGCCATTTGGACAGGCCATGTTTATATTTGTATTTGCAGGGACCACACCCTTAACCTAAACCCGAACCCATTCTCAAATCCAGAAACCTATAACATAAACCTAAACCTTAACCTAAACCTATAACCTATAACCTAAATCAAAACCAAAACCTATAACCTAAACCCGAACCCATTCTCAAATCCAAAAACCTATAACATAAACCTATAACCTAAACCAAAACCTATAACCTAAACCAAAGCCAAAACCTATAACCTAAACCCGAACCCATTCTCAAATCCCAAAACCTATAACCTAAACCTAAACCTTAACCTTAACCTAATCCTATAACCTAATCCTATAACCTAAACTCAAATCCCTAAACCTTAACCTACACCTAATCCTAATCTCAACTCCCTAACCTAAACATAAACCTAAACTCAAAAACCCAAACTTAAACCCAATCCCGAACATGAACCCGATTTCCTAAACCTAAACCATAACCCATTCTCAAATCCCAAAACCTATAACCTAAACCTAAACCTAAACCTATAACCTATAACCTAAACCTATAACCTATAACCTAAACCAAAACCTATAACCTAAACCAAAACCAAAACCTATAACCTAAACCCGAACCCATTCTCAAATCCCAAAACCTATAACCAAAACCTAAACCTAAACCTATAACCTATAACCTAAACCAAAACCTATAACCTAAACCAAAACCAAGACCTATAACCTAAACCCGAACTCATTCTCAAACCCAAAACCTATAACCTAAACCTAAACCTTAACATAAACCTATAACCTATAACCTAAATCAAAACCTATAACCATTCCCAAATCCCAAAACCTATAACCTAAACCTAACCTTTCCCTAAACCTATAACCTAAACTCAATTCCCTAAAACTAAACCTACACCTAATCCTAATCTCAACTCCCTTACCTAAACCTAAACCTAAACTTGAAAACCAAAACTTAAACCCAATCCCAAACATGAACCCGATTTCCTAAACCTAAACCCGAACCCATTCTCAAATCCAAAAATCTATAACCTAAACCTAAACCTTAACCTTTATCTTAACCTAAACCTAAAACCTAAAATCTAAACCAAAACCTAGACCTAAACCTAAACCTATAACCTAAACTCAAATCCCTAAACCTTAACTTATAACCTAACCTAAACCTATACTTATAACCTATAACCTAAACCTAAACCTATAACCTCAAATCCCAAAACCTAAACCTAAATCAAAACCTATAACCATTCCCAAATCCTACTCCTAACCTAAATCAAAACCTACACCTAAACCTAATCTCAACTCCCTAACCTATAACCTAAATCAAAACCTATAACCATTCCCAAATCCCAAAACCTATAACCTAAACCTAACCTTTCCCTAAACCTATAACCTAAACTCAATTCCCTAAAGCTAAACCTACACCTAATCCTAATCTCAACTCCCTAACCTAAACCTAAACCATAACCCATTCACAAATCCAAAAACCTATAACCTAAACCTAAACCAAAACCATAACCTATAACCTATAACCTAAACCCAAACCCATTCTCAAATCCCAAAACCTATAACCTAAACCCGAAGCCATTCTCAAATCCCAAAACCTATAACCGAAACCTAAACCTTAACCTAAACCTATAACCTATAACCTAAACCAAAACCTATAACCTAAACCAAAACCAAAACCTATAACCTAAACCCGAACCCATCCTCAAATCCCAAAACCTATAACCTAAACCTAAACCTAAACCTATAACCTATAACCTAAACCAAAACCTATAACCTAAACCAAAACCAAGACCTATAACCTAAACCCGAACCCATTCTCAAATCCCAAAACCTATAACCAAAACCTAAACCTAAACCTATAACCTATAACCTAAACCAAAACCAAGACCTATAACCTAAACCCGAACTCATTCTCAAACCCAAAACCTATAACCTAAACCTAAACCTTAACATAAACCTATAACCCATAACCTAAATCAAAACCTATAACCATTCCCAAATCCCAAAACCTATAACCTAAACCTAACCTTTCCCTAAACCTATAACCTAAACTCAATTCCCTAAAACTAAACCTACACCTAATCCTAATCTCAACTCCCTAACCTAAACCTAAACCTAAACTTGAAAACCAAAACTTAAACCCAATCCCGAACATGAACCTGATTTCCTAAACCTAAACCCGAACCCATTCTCAAATCCAAAACCTATAACCTGAACCTAAACCTTAACCTTAATCTTAACCTAAACCTAAAACCTAAAACCTAAACCAAAACCTATAACCTAAACCAAAACCTAGACCTAAACCTAAACCTATAACCTAAACTCAAATCCCTAAACCTTAACCTATAACCTAACCTAAACCTATACTTATAACCTAAAACTATTCCCAAATCCTAAAACCTATAACCTAAACCTAACATTTCCCTAAACCTATAACCTAAACTCAATTCCCTAAAGCTAAACCTACACCTAATCCTAATCTTAACTCCCTAACCTAAACCTAAACCTAAACTTGAAAACCAAAACTTAAACCCAATCCCGAACATGAACCCGATTTCCTAAACCTAAACCATAACCCATTCTCAAATCCAAAAACCTATAACCTAAACCTAAACCAAAACCATAATCTATAACCTAAACTCGAACCCATTCTCAAATCTCAAAACCTATAACCTAAACCCGAGGCCATTCTCAAATCCAAAAACCTATAACCTAAACCTAACTACCTAACCTAAACCTAAACCTAAACTTGAAAACCCAAACTTAAACCCGAACCCGAAACCGGTTTCGTAAACCTAAACCTTAACCTATTCTCAATTCCCTAAACCTTAACCTACAACCTAACCTAAACCTAACTACCTAACCTAAACCTAGACCTAAACTTGAAAACCCAAACTTAAACCCGATCCTGAACCCGAACCCAGTTTCCTCAACCTAAACCTTAACCTATTCTCAATTCCCTAAACCATAACCTACAACATAACCTAAACCTAACTCCCTAACCTAAACCTAAACTTGAAAACCCAAACTTAAACCCGATCCCGAACCCGAACCCGATTTTTCGAACCTAAACCTGAACCTATTCTCAATTCCCTAAACTTGAACCTACAACCTAACCTAAACCTAACTCCCTAACCTAAACCTAAACCTAAACTTGAAAACCCAAACTTAAACCCGATCCCGAACCCGAATCCGATTTCCTAAACCTAAACCTTAACCTATTCTCAAATCCCTAAACCTAAACCTACATCTAATCCTAATCTCAACTCCCTAACCTAAACCTAAACCTAAACTTGAAAACCCAAACCTAAACCCGATCCCGAACCCGAACTCGAACCCGATTTCCTAAACCTAAACCTTTACCTATTCTCAAATCGCTAAACCTAAACCTACACCTAATCCTAATCTCTAACTCCCTAACCTAAACCTAAACCTAAACTTGAAAACCCAAACCTAAACCCGATCCCGAACCCGAACCCGATTTTCTGACGTTTATTTTGGCCCTACAAACCATATGTGAGACCATTTCTTTTGTGTCAATTTCATTCCTCTTTGAGCTTTTATTAATTCATTAAGAAAAAAAAAGAAGAAAATGGTTATACATGATGCACTTCTTTCACTTTGTTTTTCTTTCCTCCAATGGTCATTCTAATTTATGAATGCCATGACTATTTGTAGGATGATGTAATATACGAAGTTGTTGCAGGAAGTTACTTTGTCATTACTAGAGGTTCATTTCGAGACGACTCTTCAAAGTACTACATAAATGACTGTGGAAGTAATTTTACAGAGGTCACTAAGAAATTGAAAGGAAAAGGAGTGGACTGGACAACAATCGGTTTTTTATTCTTCAGGTGGGTGATGGCTAAAAAAGGCCTATTTACTTGTGAAAAAAATATCAAACCGTCAAAATGTATCTTCTCTTTCAATTCTTTATATTTGAAATTTCAGGGTGAAGTCGAGCAAATTTCTCTAATGAAGCCAAAGATTTGTATTTTCAGCATTATTGTAATTGTAATTGTAATTCATTGAATGAAGGATTGTAATTGATTGTAATTGTAATTGATTGAATGAAGGATTGTAATTAATTGCAATTGTAATTGAATGAATGAAGGATTGTAATTGATTGTAATTAAATGAATGAAGGATTGTAATTGAATGAATGAATAATTGTAATTGATTGTAATGGAATGAATGAATGATTATGCAGGTGGTAATTGAATGAACAAATAATTGTATATATATTTTTTAATATAGAATTTGCTACGGATTATATCCGTAGCTGTTGTAAACTATAGCTACGGATTAAATCCCTAGTTGTTATGCTTAAATCCGTAGCTGTTGTAACTTACAGCTACGGATATAATTGCTACGGCTTAGATCCGTAGCGGTTGCCAGATATAGCTACGGATTAAATCCGTAGTAGTGGTGATTAAATCCGTAGCTGTTGTAACCTATAGCTACGGACATAATTGCTACGGATTAAATCTGTGGCGATTTTGACCTATAGCTACGAATTAAATCCGTAGTTATAGGTTCCAGACCTATTGTTACGGCACCTACGACTACGGTCGTGCTACGGACTAAATCCGTAGCTATAGGTCTATGGCTACGGATTTTATCCGTAGCCTTTGCCCGTTTTTCTGGTAGTGAGAATTCATACATCTTGTTGGCCACTTAGTGGCCCATCGGAGCCTCATTCATCTCATCCCCCATCCAACCATTGCATCCCCCATCAAACCATCCATTCATCTCATACAATCATCCAAACATCCATCTATCCAACCATTCCATCCATTTATATATCTAGTCATCCAAACATCCATCTATACATCCATCCATCCAACCATACTATCCATCCATCCAACATCTGACCATCTCGTTCATCAAACATGGTTGATCATCCCATCAATCATCAAAACATCCATCCATCCATTCCATCTATCCATTAAACATGGTTGACCTTGTAATTTTCAATGATGTGCAACGTTCGATTGTTGATTGGAGACTTAATGAAGTGATGCACGATGATTTCCAACATTCGATAAAGGATTGAAGGTTGATCGGATGGTCAACAACACTTTCTATATATCATTCGATTGTTGATTGGAGGTCGATCAAGCGATTGTCGATGTGTACCATTTGTATCGTCAATAAGAAAATTGATAAGGTTTGTACCATTCAATCATTAATTGGAGGTTCATCGCATGTTCAACAACACTTCATGTCAAAATTAAAATTTTGAATTGGTGGGAAATGTTTTAGCGACGATAATTATAGTGCGTCACAAAAACGTCGACTATTTGCGATGATTTACAATGTTGTTGCAAATACTCTAACATTTTGCAATGAAACTACGTTCGTCGCATAAAGTTTTAGTTTGTATTTGTCGCAACGAGTTAATCTAGTGGTCGCTAAAACAGCCTAGTTGCAGCGACTTTCGTGTCGTGGCAACAAATAATGTTTTGCCACGACACTCAATTCGTCGCATAAAGTGGACATTAACGATGACCATGGAAATGTGTGGCAGAAGGTCTTTCCTGCCATGTCATTTTCTCAGGAGAAATTGGTGGAAAACATTTTTAGCGACGACAATTACAGCTCATCGTAAAAACGTCGACTACTTGCGATGATTTACAATGTTGTTGCAAATACTATAACATTTGGCAATGAAACTATGTTCAATCTATATTTGTCGCAACGAGTTAACCCGGTCGTCGCTAAAATACACTATTTGCAGCGACTTTTCTGTCGTAGCAACAAATAATGTTTTGCCATGACACTCAATTCGTGGCATAAAGTGGACATTAGCGATTACCATAGAAACGCGTGGCGAAACGTCTTTCCCACCAAGTAATTTTTATGGGAGAAATTGGTGGGAAACGTTTTAGCGACGATAATTATAGCTCGTCGAAAAAATGGTTCCTATTTGCGATGAGTTACAGTATTGTTGCAAATACTCTAACATTTCGCCATGAAAATACATTCGACGCAAAAAGTTTCAGTTGGTATTTGTCGCAACGAGTTAACCTAGTCGTCGCTAAAACAGACTATTTGTAGCGACTTTCGTGTCATTGCAAAAAAATAATATTTTGCCACGATACTCAATTTGTCGCATAAAGTGGACATTAGCGATAACTACAGAAACGCGTGGCGAAACGTCTTTCCCGCCATGTAATTTTTGCAGGAGAAATTGGTGGGAAACGTTTTAGCGACGATAATTATAGCTCGTCGCAAAAATGTTGACTATTTGCGATGATTTACAACGTTGTTGCAAATACGCTAACATTTCACCGTGAAACTGCATTCGTCACAAAAATGTTTCAGTTGGTATTTGTCGCAACAAGTTAACCTAGTCTCGCTAAAACAGACTATTTTTAGTAACTTTCGTATCGTTGCAAAAATAATATTTTGCCACGACACTCAATTTGTCACATAAAGTGGACATTAGCGATGACCATAAAAACGCGTGGCGAAACGTCTTTCCCGCCATGTAATTTTTGCCGGAGAAATTGGTGGGAAACGTTTTAGCGATGATAATTATAGCTCATCGCAAAATCGTTGACTATTTGCGATGATTTAAAATATTGTCACAAATATGCTAACATTTCGCCATGAAACTACATTTGTCGCAAAACGTTTCAGTTGGTATTTGTCGCAACGAGTTAACCTAGTCGTCGCTAAAACAGACTATTTGTAGCGACTTTCGTGTCGTTGCAAAAAATAATATTTTGCCACGACACTCAATTCGTCGCATAAAGTGGACATTAGCGATGACCATAGAAACGTGTGGCGAAACGTCTTTCCCGCCATGTAATTTTCTCATATGAAATTGGTGGGAAACGTTTTAGCGACGCTAATTATAGCTCGTCGCAAAAACGTTGATTATTTGCGATGATTTAAAATATTGTTGCAAATACTCTAACATTTCGCAATGAAACTATATTTGTCGCAAAACGTTTCAGTTGGTATTTGTCGCAACGAGTTAACCTAGTCGTCGCTAAAACAGACTATTTGTAATGACTTTCGTGTCGTTGCAAAATATAATATTTTGCCACGACACTCAATTCGTCGCATAAAGTGGACATTAGCGATGACCATAGAAATGCGTGGCGAAATGTCTTTCCCGCCATGTAATTTTCCCATAAGAAATTGGTGGGAAACGTTTTAGCGATGATAATTATAGCTCGTCGCAAAAACGTTGATTATTTGCGATGATTTAAAATGTTGTTGCAAATACGCTAACATTTCGCAATGAAACTATATTTGTCGCAAAACGTTTCAGTTGGTATTTGTCGCAACGAGTTAACCTAGTCGTCGCTAAAACAGACTATTTGTAACGACTTTCGTGTCGTTGCAAAATATAATATTTTGCCACGACACTCAATTCGTCGCATAAAGTGGATATTAGCGATGACCATAGAAACGCGTGGCGAAACGTCTTTCCCGCCATGTAATTTTTCCATAAGAAATTGGTGGGAAACGTTTTAGCGACAATAATTATAGCTCATCGCAAAAACGTTGACTATTTGCGATAATTTAAAATGTTGTTGCAAATACTCTAACATTTCGCAATGAAACTACATTCGTCGCCACAAGTAAAATTCAGTATTTTTTACAATGAGTTGAACTAGTCGTTGCAAAAGCTACTATTTGCGATAACTTTTGTGTCGTCGTAAAAAATATATTTTTTTACGACACCTAATTTGTCACAAAAAGTGACTATTAGCGACGACTGGTTAAGATCGTTGTAAAAAAATCATACGAAAACTTTTTTGCGACAAGTTTTGCAACGATAATTGAAGCTCGTCGCAAAAAAAGTTAATTATTAGCGACAATTTAAAATGTCATCGTAAATAATCTATATTTTGCAACGACTTGAAATGTCGTTGTAAAAAATTGCATTTCCCAATGAAATTCGACTCGTCGCTAAAAAAAATTGTTGCAAAAAGTCTAATTTGTTGTAGTGACACTCGTCTTTGTCTTTCGGTCCCTTGGACTTCTTCCTCGACTTAGAACGTCTATGTTTATTTCCTCCTTTGTTCAACGTTCTTCCTCTTCCTTCAACGTTTAGATCATTCCCTGAATCCCCTGAAACTCCCGATGTCTTTCTTCTAGATTCTTCGCTGAGAATTAGACCGGCCAAATCATCGAATTTCAGTTTTGTTGACCCTGAAGAATTGCTCACGGCAATCACCAAACCATCCCAACTATTTGGCAAAATGGACGAGATCAATAACGCCCTGACCTGCCAACGGATTCCAATTGGCTCGTGACTATATTGAACTCGTTTAGATGTTCAGCCACACTTCCACCATCTGACATCTTCATGTTGAATAGCCATTTAATAAGATGAACCATGTTGGACGCTGAGGGTTTCTCATACATCATAGCTAGAGCTTGCATTAATTCTTTTGTGGTCTTCACCGTGGATATATTAAAGGCGATGCTCTTAGACAAAGAAAGTCGGATCGTTCGTAAAGCCTTCTGATCTAATAAAGATCATTCATCATTTGTCATCTTCTCTAGTTTCTTCTCTTTTCCTCCTAGAGGAATATAGAGGTCCTTCTAATACAGATAATCCTCCATTTGTATCTTCCGGAAGGTAAAGTTTGAACCATCAAACTTCTCAATTCTAGTCTTCCCTTCTTCCGTCATCGCTCCCACTTGAATTAAACCAATAGCTCTGATACCAGTTGTCGCACAACACGCCAACAACGCTAGTGAACCAAGATCCAATCTTTGGTCTCACCCATAAATGATAAACAAGAAGATATATAATCCAGAGATAGAATCAAAGCATACCAAACAAACCACAAGACAGAATATACGTGAAAAAGCCCCAACAAAGGTAAAAAAACCACGGGTGCAAACTTCCACTATGAAGAAAACGGATTTACAAGCAATATACTAACCTTTTCCCCTTAGATGTATAGAAAAAACCATTTTCATACACCTTAGAATACACTAGAATAGCCCTAGGAACCCATATTTATAGTTTAGGCAACTTCCTTTCACACCTCTACGAAAACCGCCTCAAATTTACGCAGTCCATACCAAATCCGCACAAAATCTGCGTAACCTCGACTAGTCGAGAAAGGTCCTCGACCGGTCGAGTGGTCGAGCATGGGCCTCGACTGGTCGAGCACCACAGATCAAGAAAAACATCACACGCTGGACTTTGAATCAAGCGAACCCTCGACTGGTCGAGTGGGCCACTCGACCGTTCGAGCAGCCCACTCGACTGGTCAAGCAGCATGGTCCAGATGAGGCTCCACACCTCAACAGAGACAATACTAGAAACACCTGATATTACAATTGTAGAGACTCAATTACCTCATGTCGCTGAAAATGTGTTTATGAGGTAAAGTAACTGCCCTAAAACCCTTCTAAGAAGTTACAGTATCTTGTAGATTTATGTTCTTATTATTTGATTCATTTTATCCTACATTTGTAGATTTAGATTTGATTTTTAGGAAATTGGGTGTAAAAGCTTTGATGCTTATTTAATGGTGTACTGACATTTGATCCTTGGTGGGTGTTGAGGGTCAAATATTGCATATCAAACCCCATTTATTGCCTGGATTTACGAGCATAATACTGTTTAACGTCTCGACTTAACTGTGTTTGTGATACAGGGTATATTTGAGAGCACGGACTACAAAAAGGTGTTAAACGCATGAAATTAACACTCTGATAACGCCAAAGCTTGGATCGGGACGTGAGGCAAAGGGTGGACGTGGAGCAGTTATTACATAGTTCTTTTCTCCTCTCCTTTGTTTTAAGTTTATGTTTTTTTTCTTTTGAGATTAGCCTAATCATTATTATGTCTGGCTAAACCTCTTAGCTAGGGCTAAAAGGTGAAGCTTGTAGTGAGATGGGAGATTTTATTTTATGCTTTTAATTTAATTTATGAAATGAAGTTGATTTTAGTTGATTATTAATGAAATACTTTCAGTTTTTAATGATTTATTGTGACTGAAATTACAATAGATCTGCGATGGCTTTGAGTATCTCTTTCTCCTTTTTATGTTTATGACGTCAGGAAGCCCTGTTGTTCACCATCGTCTCCTGGGCATGGTCGGATGACGTTACCCTTCCTAACCTTCATGGCATGTTGATTGGTTGATAATTAGTTTAATTCTGTTGTTTGCTTTGTCTCCTGGGCATAGTTTGGTGACGGAATCCATTTTAATTCATATACCTTTCATCTCTTGAAAACTACATCAAGTAAGTTCAGTTTAATATCCATGAAGCAGGCATAAGATCTCCCTGATCTCAACAAGTGGATCCTCTGAATCCCTAGTTTTCTTTCCCTGAATTCTTTAAGTTTAGATTAATATTTCACCATTATTCCTCAAATCACACTCGTTTTAGATTTCATCTCATTCTAGTTCCAGTTCTAGTTGGTTTCAGAATACGTACGAGTTCCAGTCCCTGTGGATTCGACCTCGGTCTTACCGAGTTTTATTACTACATCACAACCCTACACTTGGGGAGTGAACAAGTTTTTGGCGCCGTTGCCGGGGACTGACGGCTACAATTTTCTAAAATTAATTGGTTTTAGAGTTAGTTTAAGATTAAGATTTTACTAATTTTAATTTTTAATTTTTATTTCCATTTGATTCATAGAACTAACCTATTTGCTATTTTGTAGGTTGTTAAGATAGAAACTTCTAATTCGGTAAAGTCTTTCTGATTTTCTAGATTTTCTAACTCTTTAGATTTGGTTTGCTTTAGGAATTTTTTCAAATTTATTTCATCTTTCCGTTATTCTATTTTCTTCTTTTAGAAACTAGTTTACTCTCTAATTTAAACGTTAGGAAATTTCTATTCTTGTATCTTCCATTTCTTAGAAACTAACTTGTTTTGTTTTCTTTTGCAAATTTTAAATTTAGGGACTTCAATTTGGTAACTTCCTTCCAACCCTCTCTTCTTGCTAATTTTTTTTATTTTTTTATTTTTTTCCTTTCTTAGGATTAGGTTTAGAAATTGATTGAGGGTTGCGAGTGTTTCATGCCCAAGTGGGCTCGTGACAACACTCGACGTCTCTTAACTGAAGGAGGATTAGTTGAGGGGTTAACTGTCCATCGCAGGACTAGACATCGCTCGAATTCCCTTGAGTTAATTGAGGTTATGGCTGTAAATCAACCTCAAGCACTACCTCAACATAGGGATGAGGAAGTACATGATGAGAATGAGATGCATCAAGCACCCCCGCCTCGTACTTTACCGGATTATTTACAACCTGCAGGGGTGAGTACGCCCTCATGCATGATTTTTCTTGAAAATACAGGACAAATGGACATCAAGCCAGGGGTTATCCAACTCCTTAAATTCAATGGGCTTGAATCAGAAAGTCCATACTTACACCTGAAAGAGTTCGATGAGATTATAGCCACCTTATACTTTCCTAATGTATCCGAGGATACAATCAGGCTGAAACTCTTTCCTTTTTCCTTGAAAGAGAAGGCTAAGACGTGGTTACATTCACTACATCCTAGATCCATTGACACATGGAATGATATGCAGAGGGAATTCATAAAGAATTTTTTCCCACACCATAAAACGATTACCCTCAGGAAAGCAATCATGAACTTCGCCCAAAAGGAAGATGAAACATTCTTCCAATGTTGGGAAAGGTTCAAAGATTTGGTCAGTTCATGCCCACAACATGGCTTTGAAACGTGGCGCATTACAAATTTTTTCTATGATGGACTGACATCTTCTATGCGCCAAATGGTTGAGACGATGTGTAATGGAGAGTTCATCAATAAAGATGTTGACGAGGTATGGGATTACCTTGATAATCTGGCTGAAAAAACACAATCGTGGGACTATTACCCAAAATCAAACACCATGTCTAAGCCAACTCAATCTAAGGAGAAAGGTGGATTGTATCTCCTGAAAGAAGAGGATGATCTCAATTATAAAGTAACTAATCTCATAAGAAAATTTGAGGCCATGGAAGGAAAGAAGGATAAGGTCAATGAAATTGTTTGCGGCATCTATGATTGCAACATTCACACAACTAAAAACTGTCCTACAATACCTGCCTTTCGAGGAGTGTTGAATGAACAAGTCAATGCCGTAAACAACTATTAAAGACCTTTTACTGTACCTAACTCCAATACGTACAATCCTGGTTGGAAAAATCATCCAAACTTTAGTTGGAGAAATGGACAAACGGTTACCCCCCAAGGTTTTTTCAATCAAAATCCAAATCAGGGGAAACCTCAAGAAGAACCGATTTAAAATTCCATACAAGAGCTGGCTCAGGCAATGCGAGGATTTACAGATTTTTTGCAAAAGATAGATTCATGTATGACGGTTATAGAAAAGGGGATGTTTCCTGCACAACCTCTCCCCAATCCTATACCACAGCACGAGATAAGTGATCCCAGCTCTTCAAATTAAATGGGGCACGCTAAATCCATCACCACTCTTAGGAGTGGGAAGATCATTGATAAAGCCCTTCCAGTTAGGCCCGAAAAGCCTCAAGAACCAGAAGAGGACAATAATGATAGATCTAGTGATGCCCCACAAAAATTAGAACTGGAACTTCTAGAGAAACCAGTTGCTCCGTTCCCCCAACGGTTGGTTGCACCAAAACGTCTTTCTAACTCTCAGGATATTCTGGAGGTGTTGAAACAAGTGAAAGTCAACATTCCTCTACTTGATGTCGTAAAACAGATTCCTTCATAATCAAAATTTCTGAAAGACCTATGCACGACCAAAAAATGGCAGAGTATTCAAAAGAAGATTTTCTTGACTGAGAAAGTGAGTGTCATCCTGAAGCAAGACGTGCCGCAGAAATTCAAGGATCCCGGTAGCCCAACCATATCATGTGTAATCGGGAACCATCGAATTGATCACGCACTTCTTGACTTTGGAGCGAGCGTCAATCTGATTCCCTACTCGGTATACAAACAGTTAGGTTTGGGTGAGTTAAAACCCACTCTAACCACACTACAACTTGTCGATCGCTTTGTTCGTGTACCAAGAGGGATTATTGAGGATGTGTTAGTCCAAGTCGATAGATTTTACTACCCTGTAGATTTTATTATCCTGGACACCGAACCCATAAATAACATGAGCACTCAGATTCCCGTCATTCTTGGTCGCCCATTCCTTGCCACGTCAAATGTAATTATCAATTGCAGGAATGGTGTCATGACTATGTCTTTTGGGAATTTGACATTGGAATCAAACATCCTTTTCAATAACAGTAGCAACTCAGAGGATGACAACGATTTCCACGACATTAACATGATTGACTCTTTCGTGGAAGATACGACACCTCTGACCTTATCCTCTGACCCTCTAGAGACGTGCCTGGCCCACTCCCATGAGTTTGATGATGATATGATTAGGGAAACGTGTGCCTAACTGGATACTCACCGGTACTTGAAGTTAACCAGTGGAGGCCACAATTTAAAGAATTGCCACAAACTGATGTAGTGCCTCTACCGTCTAACTTAATGGCACCGAAGCTTGACCTAAAACCTTTGCCCTCTGATTTAAAATATGCCTATTTATGTCAAGATGAGACATACCCGGTGGTAATCTCTGCCCACCTGGAGAAAGAACAGGAGAAAATGCTCATATCTATTCTCATTGAGCATAAAGGAATCCTAGGATGAACGATAGCAGACCTCAAGGGAATCGACCCCTCGATTTGTACTCACCGCATATATCTTGAGGATAATGCGAAGACCGCTCAGCAACCACAACGTAGACTAAATCCGAACATGAAGGAAGTGGTTAAGGCCGAGGTTCTCAAACTATTGGATGTGGGTATCATATACCCTATATCTGATAATAAATGGGTGAGTCCAACTCAGGTGGTTCCTAAGAAGTCCGGAATCACCATCATAGCCAATGCTAATAATGAACTCGTGCCAACTAGAGTCACTACTGGTTGGAGAATGTGCATTGACTACAGGAAGTTAAATACCGTCACGAGGAAAGACCACTTTCCTTTACCATTCATTGATCAGATCCTGGAAAGGTTAGCCGGTCATTCCTATTACAGTTTCCTTGACGGGTATTCGGGCTATAACCAAATTGAAATCACCCTTGAGGACCAGGAAAAGGCCACATTTACCTGCCCCTATGGCACCTTTGCTTACAGAAGAATGTCATTCGGGTTATGTAATGCCACTGCCACCTTTCAGTGATGTATGCTGAGTATCTTTTCTGACATGGTGGGGAAATATCTAGAGGTCTTTATGGACGATTTCTCTGTTTTCGGTTCATCTTTCAGTGAGTGCTTAGAGAATCTTAAATGTGTGCTGAAAAGATGTGAAGAAAAGAACTTGGTACTTAATTGGGAGAAGTGTCATTTCATAGTTCATAAGGGAATTGTCCTTGGACATATCATCTCGTCCAAAGGAATCGAGGTGGATAAGGCAAAAATTGATCTTATCTCTAACCTACCTCCACCCAAGAACATACGGGACGTGCGATCCTTCTTAGGACACGCTGGGTTCTACAAAGATTCATAAAGGACTTTAGTCTCCTCTCTCGTCCTTTATGTAATCTTCTTCAAAAGGATGCACCATACGAGTGGACTGAGCAATGCCAGTAAGCTTTCACCAAGCTTAAAGGCACGTTAACTACTGCACCTATCATGCAGCCACCCGACTGAAGCCTTCCTTTTGAGCTTATGTGCGACGTTTCTGATTATGCTCTTGGAGCGGTTCTAGGCCAGAGAAAAGATAAGATGCCATACGTCATCCATTACGCGAGTAGGACTTTAAATCCTACCCAAGTGAACTACTTGACTACGGAAAAGGAACTCTTAGCCGTAGTGTTCGCCTTGGACAAATTTAGGTCCTACCTGATCGGATCCAAGATCATTATCTATACAGATTATGCAGCACTGAAGTATCTTCTTTCTAAGAATGATTCTAAGCCCCGCCTGATACGATGGATCCTTCTACTCCAATAATTTGATTTGGAAATTAAAGATAAAAAGGGAGTAGAGAACGTAGTGGCCGATCACCTTTCTCGCCTTAATACCTCTGATGCCCTTGAGGCGACCCATATCAAGGACATGTTCCCTGATGAACAATTGTTCAGAGTCTCTCATTCACCTTGGTTCGCTGACATCACTAATTATCTTGCCACAGGTTCCATACCGACACATTGGACTGCGCAAGATAAGAAGAAATTTTTCACCGAGGTGCACAACTTCTTCTGGGATGATCCATACTTATTTAAATATTGCCCAGACCAAATCTTGAGGAGATGTGTCCCAGACGATGAGCATCAGAGTGTCATCTCCTTCTGTCACTCACAGGCCTGTGGTAGTCACTTTTTTGAAAAAAGACCACGGCCAAGATTCTGCAGTGTGGCTTTTATTGGCCCACTATGTTCAGGGACACTCATGAGTTTTGCAAAGCTTGTGAGCATTGTCAGAAATTGGGAGCATTGTTCCGTCGAAATATGATGCCCTTGAATCCCATTCTTATCATAGAGACATTTGATTGCTGGGGCATCGATTTCATGGGGCCATTCCCCCAATCTTTTGGGAATTTATATATTTTGCTTGCCATAGACTATGTCACTAAATGGGTCGAAGTGATTCTGTGTCGAACTAATGACCATCGCACGGCCATTAAATTCCTAAAAGAAAACATCCTTTCCCGATTTGGAACGCCTCGAGCCATCATTAGTGATGGGGGCTCACACTTTTGTAATAGGCCATTCGAGAGTTTAATGAAGAAATACGGTATCTCTCATAAAGTGAGCACCCCATACCACCCACAGACAAGTGGGCAAGCTGAGATTTCTAATAGGGAGATCAAACACATTTTGGAGAAAACAGTTAACCCTAATCGTAAAGACTGGTCAATCCGATTGACCGATGCCTTATGGGCTTACCGTACCGCTTTTAAAACCCCTATTGGAATGTCTCCCTTTAGACTCGTCTATGGGAATGCTTGCCACTTGCCTGTGGAGTTGGAACATAGAGCCTACTGGGCGATCAAAAATCTGAATTTCAATCTGAACAATGCTGGCTCGCTACACAAACTTCAACTAAATGAACTTGAAGAAACCCGGAACGACGCGTACGAGAACTCGAGAATTTACAAGGACAGGATGAAGGCGTTTCATGACCAATATATTCTACGAAAATCATTCACGCCAGGTCAGAAAATCCTTTTGTATAATTCTCGATTACATCTCTTTCCGGGTAAGCTTCCATCTCGTTGGACCGGCCCTTACATTGTTGTTACTGCTTATCCTCATGGGACCGTTGAAATAAGAGATCCCGACAATGGCAAGGAATTTAAAGTAAATGGACATCGCTTAAAGCTATTTGTCGAGAAATTTGATTCAGAGGACATGTCCATGCCTCTGACTGATCCTGTTTACTAGGAATGATCTCCTAGTCTGATGGAGGTATAGGTAGGTTTCCTATTTGCATAGGATTAGGGTAGTTGCTTTGGTCTGGCTGAAGACGTTAAACTTAGTGCTCCTGGGAGGCAACCCAACTTTTCAATTTATTTCATTTTCCTAGTTAGTTCAATGTTTGTGGGTAACATTACTGCAAACCCTCACGAGACTACAACTCGTCCACTAGGGGCAACCTAGGAGTTTAAAGGCTTGTTACATATGCTAAATGCAATCGAGAGCACCTACGAAAGTGGTATAGGTAGGAGTTTATTTTTGTTATTTGTGTTTTACTTGTGTTGGTTTCTCTCTTACGCTGACTTACTCTCTCACTGATATTTTTGGAAAAGTCTCTCGATTCGTTATCCAGGTACTATCTTCCCATCACTTCTCTTTTACTTTCGTTGTCCCATGTGCATGGCATGCTTACATCTTTCACATTGAGGACAATGTAGATTTTAGGTTGGGGGTGGGAGATTAGGTTGTCTAATCAGTGTTTTCTTGGTCTTGAACAAAAATTGTGAAATTTTTTAATTTTTCTGGAGTTTCTTGTGAATTTGAAGTGATTTTTGACAACCATGTTGGTGATTTATGACTCTTGGATTCAGTTATCGGTTAGATTTCACAGTCAAATTTAAATTGTTAGTCCATGGTTAGAGGTTTTAAACATTGATTAAGTCATGATTTCACATGTCACATCTCGCTTACACATTAAGATTTCAGTTTGAAACTGAAGGGTTAATTTGGTGATCGGTAAAGCATAGAAGGAACCAACTTGAACAATTGTCCATCATGATCAATTGAAAGGAAAAGATACCATTGAAAAAGGTTAGGCGAAGAATCTTCACCATAGGTTTGATCCCTATAGGTGTGGATTTCATTCCCCATGGATAATATGAGAAAAGGTTTGGGTATACAGTCTTCGCCGTAGGTTTGCTCCCTATAGGTGAGGATTTGATTCCCCTTCTTGGTGTTACTATTAATGGAAAGCTGAAGGAATGGAAAGATGATCTGTGAGGCAAGTTTTGGTTATCACAATTTCTCTTGTTGGTTACCAATGATATCCTGAAATGGAGAATTGAATCCTAATGTTGTAAGCCGAGACTACACTATACACCCATGGAACTCAATGTTTAGGATTGTTCTAATTGATAGACTAATACTTTAAACTTAATTATGAAGTTTACCGTGTGTTTAAGTACAGGAGAAAGTAATGCCCAACATTCATGAATCTTAAAATTCTGACTCCGGTATCTGGTTTGTTTTTCACTCGAGTACATATAAATTATCTTGTAGTTCTCAACTTATTCTTCTCATATTTTGCTCGGGACTAGCAAAATGCTAGTTGGGGGTTGTGTTGAGGGTCAAATATTGCATATCAGACCCCATTTATTGCCTGGATTTACGAGCACAATACTGTTTAACGTCTCGACTTAACTGTATTTGTGATACAGGGTATATTTGAGAGCACGGACTACAAAAAAGTGTTAAACGCATGAAATTAACACTCTGATAACGCCAAAGCTTGGATCGGGACGTGAGGCAGAGGGTGGACGTGGAGCAGTTATTACAGAGTTCTTTTCTCCTCTCCTTTGTTTTAAGTTTATGTTTTTTTCTTTTGAGATTAGCCTAATCATTATTATGTCTGGCTAAACCTCTTAGCTAGGGCTAAAAGGTGAAGCTTGTAGTGAGATGGGAGATTCTATTTTATGCTTTTAATTTAATTTATGAATTGAAGTTGATTTTAGTTGATTATTAAGGGAATACTTTCAGTTTTTAATGATTTGTTGTGACTGAAATTACAATAGATCTGCGATAGCTTTGAGTATTTCTTTCTCCTTTTTATGTTTATGACGTCAGGAAGCCCTGTTGTTCACCATCGTCTCCTGGGCATGGTCGGATAACGGTACCCTTCCTAACCTTCATGGCATGTTGATTGGTTGGTAATTAGTTTAATTCTGTTTTTTGATTTGTCTCCTGGGCATGGTTTGGTGATGGAATCCATTCTAATTCATATACCTTTCATCTCTTGAAAACTACATCAAGTAAGTTCAGTTTAATATTCATGAAGCAGGCATAAGATCTACCTGATCTCAACAAGTGGATCCTCTGAATCCCTCGTTTTCTATCCCTGAATTCTTTAAGTTTAGATTAATATTTCACCATTATTCCTCAAATCACACTCGTTTTAGATTTCAACTCATTCTAGTTCTAGTTCTAGTTGGTTTCAGAATACGTACGCGTTCCAGTCCCTGTGGATTCGACCTCGGTATTACCGAGTTTATTACTACATCACAACCCTACACTTGGGGAGTGAACAGTGGGTGTCTTAAGTCAATTGAATTGTTAAAGTTTCTTCTTCATTGGTTCTCCCTTCTGTCACAATTCACCTGCAAATTCAGGGTTTTGCAGTTCTTAATTGCAGTTGGTTTCTTGATCCTTGGGTGTGTACTAGTTGATTTTGGAGGTTCTTTTAGAATGGTATTGGATATCTGCTGACTCTTTTTTTTTTTTTTTTTTTTTGGTAGTTGAAATGCTGAATTGATGAAGTTTTTACATATGCCAATTAGGCCATGGACTACAAATAATACAGATATTGTCCTTTAAATAATGAGTGGATGGGCGTATTTTTGTAGCAGGTAATCTTGATGGTGGGGCCCGCATTTGCATTGCTTAGTTTTCCCACGGAAGTGAGACATTGGCATGTGCCATGGATCATTGGACCGGTCCTATTTTAGTATTGAGATATGGTTCCCTGTATTTTTGCTCAATTCCAAATATGATTTTGTGTTTAGTTGTGATTTGAATGTTGTTAATCAGGGGTTGGTTCTTCTTCTTCTTCTTGAGAAACAATCCACTGGTGTAGAATTTCATGTTACCCATGACATGTTCGACAAAATGCCACAACAAAACATGCTTTTATTTCTTCCTTTATCCAATATTTATAATTCAATCCAAATTCTTCTTTTAGAAAAATATGTTAAGGCAACTAAGAGTTAGGTAGCTAACAGTATGGCATGCCTATGTGTGGCCCACCCTTAGAAATTGTAACTGTTTACTTTGGTATGCTCCCCCACAGAAATTGTAACAATCTGGTTGTTCTGCTATGGTCTGAGAATTGGATGGTTGAAATGAAAAGGCCCTTTATGTTAGATGCCCAGAGGTCCATTTATAGGATGATTAGAACAATGAGATAGGTGATTAGCTGATATACTTTAGGTCAACAGTAGATCATGTTAAATGGCCCATTCAGTTGTTAAATGGGTACCCTCCTGTTTGTCTTAGGAGTTGGTAACTTCACCCACTATTCAAGCCTCTGATGTGTTCTATTTTTGGCAGATATATCAGAGTTGCGGAAAGTGGCATTCATACCAGTTGTAAATGGCACACGTTTTGTTAAGGCAAGTTCCCTTTTTGTACGTCTGACAGTCAACCTTTCCCCATTTGCATTCGAACTTCCTACTCGATATCTCCCATTTGTGAAGATTCTCAAGATAGGTGCACTGATCCACTTGAGATATCTCAGGTGTACTAAAACTTGGTTAAAAAGGCTCCCATCATCAATGGGCAATCTTCACAATTTACAAACACTAATTGTAGCAACTTACAATGACGTCCTCAACATACGCAGCACAATCGAGAAGATGCAACAGTTGAGATAGTCCATTCGACTGTTCTAATTTTCAGATACAAAAGCCCCTTCCCATCATGCTCCCCCAAATCAATTGTTCCAATTTCCCTAGAAGTGCTTTACCTGTCAGTGGATGCTATTCTCTAACAGGTCTCCATCTCAATTTCTGCCTCGGCCTCCCTAACTGATGGTCAAGCTTTCACCATAGAAAGGGTGCATTTCATTAAAGCCCTTACATAGTAATTTTCGGCAATGGGTTGGTTCACTTGCAGGTCCCAGTCTGATCTATAATCCCGAATCTACAAATCAAATAAGATTTTAGCTAAATTATATTAGTACCCATAAAAAATGCAGAGCAATAACCCTCGGATTATCAAACTGTCCACATCTTGCTAGTGCATTGCTCATTCATCCAAGTGAAATGCACGGAATGTAGTCTGAAGCATAATCTTTTAATAAAATCACGTCCATTAGATTCTGTGTAGAATGTTTTATTTGTCATCATCGTCATTGCAATTTGGGTGACGATTTCTTTTCCAATTCCATCATCAATATGTATAGGCCCAACCTAAAATAGAGGATATCATATCAATGTTATCAAAATTATTGCAGAGAAGGAACATTTAGTGAATAATTGCAAGAAGAGCAGGATTTCAAATGTTACTCTTCTAGGTCGCATGCCAATGTGTCGAGTGTGTGTAAGATCCAGGAACTGCTGATATTAAATGGCCCAAAACAGCCTGGATCTCGTACACACATGCCATAGTGGCACATATCAGAAGGGTAAGATTCAAAATCCTACTCTTGTAAGTGAACAAAGCTTTTCACAGGTTCAAAAATGTGTGCTTACAGTGAACTCAGAATTCAGCATGCTCCTTTCCCTTGTATACGCAGGTTATCTGCATACAGTTGCAGTGTTAGTCAAAAGAAAAAAAAATGAAACTGAGAAGTGGATAAAAAAATTCAGTTATCTTACACCCATGGTTCAAATTATCAGGTATCATATTTGTACCGGTGACACCAATACAATTGACTTATCAAACGTATTAGTGAGAAACGTCAAAAAATATTGAAAAAAAATGATGTTTATCTTATCCTTGTGTGTGTGTGTGTGTGTGTGTGTATTCAATTAAAAAATCCTAATATATATTCATAAATGAGGTTTGAGTTCAAGGATTAAATAAATAAGTTTTTTTTCTTGTGATTTTCCTTTGAAACATGCTAAGTATTTTGATCATATCTGTGATTACCGATACACAATATCTGTAAAAAAGCACGACCTCTGGTAAAAGATACAGCGATGCCCCCCTTTAGCGGCACATGTACAACCACCGGTGAAAGCATTACCAGCGATTTTTTGGACTTTTAGGGGCATTTTTGGCCGCCAGTAAAGCTCCATTTTCTTGTAGTGATATCCCTTGAGACAGTTTAAATGACACTTTAATTTTCTAGTATGCATTGTTATCATTATCCATTCACTTTGTTTTTTGCCTGAACCATACAAAGTCTGTCGTGGTTATGCCCACATTTAGAGTGTAGCTCGGAACGACCTATAGGAGGTAATTATGTTATATGAGTTGAGAAGTTAAATTGTTAGTTGAGATGAGATATTTCTGTTAAGAATATTAACTCCTGCAAAGTATATTGGTGTCAGCCCTGTACAAGAAGTATGAAGCAAATATTTACTCCCAAAGTTAGTGCCAGAGTTACGTTGGCTCCTAAAATTTATGCCTTCAAAACGTCAAATCTTGTCTGAATATTCTAAACAACTCTCCATGAAGATCTGCTTAACTGACGCAATAAGCTTGATACATTGATGTGGAAGACTATCAGATGGTTGAAAACGTAAGTGCAACCAATGGTCCAGATTGTTTGTCATGTAAATGGGCTCTCTTGCGTGCATATGGCTTGGCAAATCCTATTCCAATTGCTTCTGGTGAATATATAATGTGTATTTAACATAGAAAAATGCTCCACTGATGAAAATGAGCCTCTGCAGGTTTGTCATTTGTGCCCTTTATGATCTGTTTGACATTATTTAATTATATGCACCTCTTCTCTTAGCATCCATTGGTGGACTTTAAGTCACCTGGAATTGTTGCATGACTAGCTATGGATATTCTCATTTCTAGGGAAAATCTTGTTCTGCTCACTTTGCAATACATTTTTAACCAAAAAACTTTTTTTCTTGACAGAATAGCTTTGCCATAACTGTTGTTTTATTTACATGCACACACTTTGCCAATATATGGAGTACAATGATGTTGCTTATTGTCTCACACACTGTGCTCAACCCTGCCCTTCTTGAATTTTGTTAGTCATTTGTGCCATTGATTGGAAGCTAATGCTAAAGCTAAATTTCTAATATTTTCTACCATGTCTCTCTTGGACACAGCTTCACATGCTGGTGTTGAAGATGAACCTAGGGAATAAGGCATGGTAACCTGGGGAAACCTGAATTATAACCCACATTTCATATGTCCTCGAATACTAAAAGATAATATTGGACAATCTAGCATCATCACTAGTCATTCCATGAAGATTACACTAACTGATTTAACTAACACATTTCCATTGGAGAAAAGCCAATGCAGGGACCAATAGGCTTCAAGACTTGGACTTTTGCATTTATCTAGAGGTAACACTCTTCTAAATCCCTTAGATGAGACTCCTTAAGGTTATTTCTTGGTGGTGAGACTCCAGCGTTCTCTCCCTTCTTCTATTCTATTCTATTTTCTTCTGCAAATGAAGACTTCATCAGTTTGTAGCCATTTGAGGAGAGGTGGTTATCATTGCAGTGGTACATGTGCTTCAATATTGAACTAGGTTCTATTTCATTAAGTTTGTTACGTGATTACGTCATTTGTCTCCATATAGTCCAAAAGGATAAAGAGGTACGACAGGGAGTTTTTGGATAAAATAGTAGCCGGGTGGATGAGATTGAGATTTGTCTCCTGCATGACCATCAAATGACACTGAAATTCATATGCTCTTTTGAAAGAGCTAGCAATCAATTCATATTGTTCTCTCTCTCTCTCTCTCTCTCTCTCTCTCTCTCTCTCTCTCTCTCTTCTCTCTCTCTCTCTCTCTCTCTCTCAATTACCTGCTTCTACCAACTGCTTGTACTTCTATGCTGGATTTTCTTATTTTTTGTCTGTCTAGACCAAATTGTTGATTTCTTTGGCATATATACTAAAACAGCCATTTTTCTGGTCATTTTGGCATATAGATCCATAAATTTTGGCATATAGATCCATAAATTATGTCTTATTGATTTCAGATTAGGCTAACTAAAAATTATCATTTAACACTCTGTATTGTCGAGGCCGCTTCATCTATTAATGCTAATGTAGCATCTTCTTTGACAAGTGTCAAAGGGAAACCAGACGACTCTCCCTCCAACCGCACTCTTCATCATTAGATTCCATTTCTTGTATGTATACTTTTAAACTTCTAGCAAGTAGAATTCAGGTGTGAAAAAATGCCCGAATTTTAATTGGTTTCGGTATATTTGGTGTAGAATATGTATATGGATATTACATTCATGTGTATGCATGATATGTATATTTTTGGATGGCCATTGCTGTTGTATCTTATTAGGTATAAGTAGCATTTTTTTGGGTTTTGTGATGTTAGTTTTTGGTTTTTTGGAAGCAATGTTTCTATTCCTTGGGACTTCTTTTTCCTTTTTGATTAACTGATTTTGGAAACAAGTGATGCTTCATTTTAACTTATCAACTTTAGCTGAACAAATGCTGCAAATTTTTCTTGAGGTTTTATCTCTGTTAACCCTCTGCTTTAATTCTATTCAATTCCTCACCTATGTCCCTTCTTTCAAGTTATACCATATGATTGTTGTGTTCTAGGAAATCTTGATTGTCTTCTATTATGTAGATAGTGTGTTGCATTTCCAAATATAGTGTGGAATTTTATTTTCCTACATATTTGCTTTTGTGGATGCGGCAGTCAAGATTACTACTTATGTTCTGCTTTTTGTTTGCAGGCCTGGTCACCATTTGTGTTGGCTAGGAATATGTTTATTCTGATAAGGGTGCAGCTTCCAGAAATTCCCATGATCCAATTGACTCCGATGTGAGTTGAATTCCCGTTTGCATTGCCATCTTTATTTTCCTGTTTAGCAATGATTAAGAAAGAGAAAGGATCTATGCTATTAGTTATATCTAAATTATTTATCAAGCTTGTTTCCATGAGTGGTGTGTCTCAAATGGAAGCAGTCTGGAAGGTTTTAATTATTAGGCATCTACTTTCTGTTTGAAGGATTAATCAAATGGGAACACCTTATCTACTATTTTAGCTTTATTCTCTTTTGACGGATTGATCAATGAAGGGAAATTGGTGGATGCTCTTTTGATAGATAACTCCCTGCTATCACCCAGAATACCATGGGCATGAATACTTATATGATCCTTGTGGGAGATCTGAGTTATGAATCAGATGGGATCCATTTGTGAAGATCACCTGGCCTTGTATCTTCCCCAATAGGAGTCACTAACAAAGGCACCAACCAGAGAGAAGGCATATGTAGTTCCCATCCATTTGCTCACATTGTTTGCAGCCTGAGCATTGTCTTGTTTTAGAACTTTGGTCAAGAACAACACCAAATTCACTCCCAACTCTTAAAAAATGCAAGAGTAGCCAGTCCTTGATTCACTGATTTTTTTTTTTTTTTTTGAAAAGAAGAATTAAAAAGTAGAAAAAGAAGAAAAATGAAAACCTATGATATTGCAAGTGCTTTGGGACATTGTAGTTTCAAAATTCAGTTGTACCTTTCTTATAGTGTCAATGATTGCAATGCTTTGTATCATCGTGTTGCAAAAGACGGTATTCTTGTGGGTTTGCGTTGATGTCATTTTTTTGGTAAGTCACATTGTTCTGTTCTCGTTTTGTGACATTACTTAAACATTTAATTCATGTTTTATTCCTTGATTCCCATTGATCTTTGTTACTGAAAAGACATTACAAATTAGCATCAATTCCAGGTTGACTATACATACTTTGTTCCCTTTTGTTTTCTTGAATTGGGAGAACTAAACATATTAATTTAAGGTTTTTGAACAAAAACACCGCTATCAGTTGATATTAGGTTCTTGCTCTCCATTGCTATGTTTCTTTTTCCTAAAAGATAAGTATTATTGTAATAGTCAGCCCAAAATAGCTGGGAGATAATGATGATGATTGTAAAATCAGAAAATCAATGGAAACCGAGTTAATTACCACTACACCAAAATCACTAATTAGAAACGACCATATTTTTTGTTCAGGTATGGTTTTATATGTATATATTTCTTTTATTTTTATATGAAATGGAACTAAATTCAAAGTTAGATACTTTGTAGATAAGGATCTTCTCCTAATTTAATGATAACTGATCTGCAAGTGGACTTTTTCATTAGTCAAAGTTAGATACTTTGTAGATAAGGATCTTCTCCTAATTTAATGATAACTGATCTGCAGGTGGACTTTTGCATTAGTCATTGTCTATTTCGCGGGATGTCCTGCTCTTCATTCTCTTTGTTCTGTAAGAGTATGCATTCAATCAGGCCCTCTTATTTTTTTCTAGTAGCATTGCAATATTCATAGGTATTTATTATCTAGATAATAGAATGGATTTGTATGTGCAATGTCTATTTCTAAAATTATTTAGCAAAAATTAGGGATGGTTTAAATACCGTTCCCAAAAATTAAAAATTAGGCTAGAAATTGAAAATTTGCGACGGTTTTCAACCGTTCCTAATTTTTGCAACGCTCTATTTCTAAAACGGTTTTAAACCGTTCCTAATTTTTTGCAACACCCTATTTAGCCATGGTTGAAAACCGTTCTAAATGATTTAGGAACGGTTTTAAACTGTGGCTAAAGGAATTTTGGTGTAGTGATCTTTTACTAGAAATCCCTTTGTGTAAAGCCTATATCGACTGTGTCACTACATTGTGATAGTGAAGTTACGTTAGCTAGAGCCTATAATGGCACCTATAATGATAAGTCTAGATATATAAGTCTTCGACATGATTATGTTAGACAATTAATTCGAGATAAAATCATTGTTATTTCTTATGTGAAATCAAGCAATAGTCTGGCATATCCTTTTACTAAACCTCTGCCGAAAGAGGTGGTAAAGGCAACATCTAGAGGGATAGGGGTTGAAACTCTTCAACTAAAGTTCCTCCAGTGATGGAAACCCAACCTAAAATCGAAAAATCTCTGATTTCGGGTTACATGGGTAAAAACAAGTTACTGATATGTGGAAAGTTTTCAGAACTAAAATTATATACGACCTCATCCATAATAGTCAAGTGTTGAGGATTACCAAAGAGGGTTGAATGTTAAAACTCTTAATGAAATTCAGTCTAAAGGATAAGTATCTTAAAGTAACGAAGATACTGGAAGGATTTCACGTATGTGGACGTAGAGATGGTGTCGTCTCTCGTGAGAGTTGGATTTTCTCTCGAGATCGTTCATGAAATAGGATAAGCACATGGCCATTAATTGTGTTAAGAAAGATTGTGGGAACTCTAAATACACATAGTGAATATGTGTAGTTTCTCCGGCTCTGTTATTTAGGAATAATTGGTCCAACGCTACGGCTACTGGTCATTTTGATAGAGCTTTGAGATACTTACTCTAAGGGAATATTCAAATCAAAAGATATCTTTCTTTATGCAGATAAGCTGTTTTATTCTGGTAGAAATATTTTTTCGAAAAATATATTTTAAAAATCAAGTGGGGGATTGTTTATATATATTGATTTCTAATATATGTTAAAATATATAAGGTTTGCGAAATACCTTTTTCTTGTGTTTTAGGAATAGTCTCACATTGGAAAAGAGAAAAAGGATTTTGAGTATATATGTGGTGAGTGGAGTATTATAATATTTACCCACCTAGTCTGAAGATAATTGAGTTTGCGTGGAACACCCGCACGTGGGCTCGCGCAAAGGTACGGGCACCGGCTCGGTCTCGGTCACGGGCACAGGCACGGGCTCGCTGCAAGGGCATGTGAGGCAGTGTGGCTGTGGAGGCGCTAGTGGCACACTTTGCACGTCCACATCGTGTCACAAAGGGTCGCTCCCTTGTGACCTTACGCGAACCGGCGCGAGACGAGTGCGACAAAGAGCTAAGGCAGGAGGCTAGGAGTCTAGAGGTCTGAATGAGGCCTTGTGACTTATATAGAGTTTGAGAATATAGCTGTCAGAATGAAGTATAACTCCTCATGCACCTTAAATCTGACCATGCAGAAATGTTGCATGTGGCTAGCCCAACAACTAAAAACGGCTAGCTAATGGGTCTAAACGGTTAGAAATTGTTGCATGCAGCAGCATTACACCACATGCACAACAGTCAGAAACTGCCAATAACGGCTAGTTTCTCCCAACAGATATAAACAGTCATGAGATATTAAGACCCTGGACCAAAACTGCCAGCAATCATAGACTATATAAACAGGGCCTAGATGGGTTTACAATCCATCTCAAACACACTCCAAACATACATATACGAAATTCCTTTCCTGCAAGCTAGATACTCCAGCAAGACAGCAAGGTTTATCTGAACCATTGCTTGAAGAACAGACCAACGTTGTGGTCTAGAATGGTTCATTTGAACCATTAGCAGGAGATCAGACCAGTGCAGTGTTCTAACACATCTTTCTTCTTCTTCTCTTTTTAGGATTTTTCTTTTCTTTCTGCCAGAAAATTGTGTAACAGAGTTCCATTAATGGGTTTTCATGTTTGTTAAACGCAGGTCCACATCAGGCTCATCATATCCTGGGAGCAATTTGCATGTAACCTTTCAGCATACTCAAATTATTTGAGTAGGGGCAAACAACGCTTTAAGGACAGTATTCTCATTCATGCTTCTGCCTGTCCTGATTTTAGAATATTTCGGTTTTCATATTTTACAAATATATATATATATATATATATTATTTCTGTATAATTTTTTTCAACATGGGTATTATCCACACGATTCATCCAAGATCAAGTGGACCACACCACATAATTTGAGTAGATCCAAGATCAAGTGGACCACACCACATGAAGTAAAGGTGATAATGACACCCACCGTTGAAACCTTCCTATCGCCTACCGCGGTGGTTAATTGCCATCCAACCTGTTCATAAGGTCACGTGGACTTTGACAAAATGGAAAACCGAAATACCAGCTTGATCCAAAACTTATGTGGGGCTGAATTTATTTATTTTTCTCAATTGTAGGTGTTTAATCCCTACTGTGTGGTCCACATGAACCTTGGAACTGCCTTATTTTATGGCAAAACGGATGGACGGTGACGATAAAACCCATGAATCATGGTGGCAGCGTCTGTCCGTTCCTAGTTGGGACGGGCGGAGGTATTAGTAGTAGTACTCAATTTGCGTACCTGACAAATGCATACATGGGTCCCAATTGTAAGCGGAAAAACCTGATATACTGTCAACAGATTTGTTTCAAACACTGCGGATCAGCTGATTCGTGGACTCGTCCGATTTCTTAAACACGGAATCAAAACGCTGGGATGCATCTGATGGACGGCTTGGATGTTACGCGTGGTGAACGTACATGAGCCGATCTTTGCCGCGTGTGGGTTTTGCATACCTTGTATGAGACGCAGTCGTCGCCCCAGGATATGAAACCGATTTCGGGTTATCGGCCATTTGATTGGGCGGAACACACCATAGCCGCGTGCGGATTCGGTACTACCCCGCCTATTCGGAGGTCGGGACTGGCCGAGGCTCCGAGGGCTACTGAGGGGTCACCCTGATGTATGAATTTTATCCACACCGTCCATCCATTTTCCATATTGTTTTAGAGTACTGAACCAAAAATAAAGCAGATCTAAGTCTTAAATGGACCACACCATAGGAAGCAGCGGTGCTAAGGATGCCCACCATTGAATAATTTTTACGATTCGGCCTTGTTGTTTATGGTCTTATACACCTGTATGAAGCCAATATATATATATATATCATCTTCATCCACAACTTTTTTGCCGCCAAGAATTTTTCAACGGTAATAATTTAATCTCCACTTTGTGGTCCATTTGATTCTCGGATTTTTATTTTTTATTTTTCATAATCTAAAATGATATGTAAAAAAGTGTATAGACGGTGTGGATAAAATTCATATATCACGTTTACCCTTCAGTGGCCCTCATTGCCTTTAGCTGGGAATTTCTGCACTAGGATGTTAAGTGGGGCCCACCGTGATGTTTGTGAGAAATCTACTACATTTATCTATTTATTTGGATCATTTTAGGACAAGATACCAAAAATCAGGTAAACACAAAACTCAAGGTATCCATACAAAAGAAAAAACTAGGGAAAGAGTTCACTTTCCTCAGCTCTTACCTTTATGCTTATGGGAACCGTTTATAAAGTCATTTCCACTTAGATGAAGTGAAAACACGAAAAAACCTTTACTTTGATACAAAACTTTTGTGTTTATACAAAATTTTCAACGATAATCACTGAATTCCCTAATTCCTCTCCTATGGACTTGAGAAGATCCCAATGTCATGCCTCAAACTCGGAAACCGGGCTCACAAAATTCTCGATTGTCGAATCCGGTACCGACAGCCTCCGTAGTACCCCATTATCGGTTCCCAGCACCCATACACTAGGTTCTAATCCTTGGGTCCTACAAGGAGGATTTTCCAATGTACATTTATCTCGTACGAAGCATAACCACAAGTATACCCAAACCACAAAGGCAACATCATCATCACATATCCACTAATATAATCATTTGAGTACAATGCTGAAAAGGAAATACAATATAGAAATATCAAAGAAAATTCCAAAAGCTCAACCGTACGCTCCTACCTCAGCTCGGCTGCATCATAATGTCACCTGCACGCATCTATCATGCATAAGCTTATAGAAAGCTTAGAGGGTGGTGTAAGTGTGTGAGCAGTATATGTGTGCTCAGAATGTAATATCAGAGTAAACGAAAATACTGGTAAGTTCACAAACTATACGATATCAGAGTAAGCAGAAATACTGATAAGTCCATAAAGATATCATCAACCTTATCCAGGATATGCGATGAAAATACATAGCAAGCTAATGTCATATACTGAGAAAGTAATATAGGTCAGTTATGCAATGCGGAGACATAATGATTCAAATATCAGATACTGATGATGCAATACCATATGCAATTCTGAAGAGCTACGAATACCATCAGCCTCATCTAAGTCATATGAATGCAGAAACATAACAACCCAAAATGCCATATGCCGAGGATGTAATGCAATATGCAATATGTGGTGCGAATGAAATGACCAAGCTGTAGTGTGAAGTTGGGATGATAGTACGTGATATCGCAGGCTATGGGGCCTATCACAAAGGACTTCTATCTAAATCAGTCTCATACCTAAATTTGGATAGATAGACTCAATGTGGTAAACTCCTGATCTTAGGTTAGTCACGCGCCCAAACCGAAATCTTGGTCATTGTGAAAGTACACATAATAATTAGTTGTGCACCACTAGCACGAGTGGATAGCGAATGAATGAATGAGTATGCACCTCCTACTCAATAAGTCCACGTATCAGTGTTGTACATCTCTAGTGGATAGCGAATGAATGAATGAGTATGCACCTCCTACTCAATAAGTCCACGTATCAGTGTTGTACATCTCTGGGATCATCACCGGGGTCTAGTACACTCTACGTCAATTGCCGCCCCATCAAGTGCACAATTGGGTAAGTGTAAGAGACATCATTATCCGCCTATCAATATCGGATCCGGCTCGTCGATAGTGGACCCATTTCTCAAGCTGGTTAGACTTAGCCTAGCATTGCTTACGAACTCACCTGCTCCTTCCTGTCTAGGATACGCGTCGGACACAGTACATATGTAGCATCGTCGCTCAACTGCACCTGCTCCCAATGGATGATGTGTGAAGGATCAGGGACATATTTCTTCAACATAGATACATGAAATACGTTGTGCACGCCCGCGAGTGGTGTGGGCAAAGCAAGACGGCATGCCACCGCTCCCACTCGATCAAGTATCTGAAATGGGCCAATGAATCGCGGTGTAAGCTTCCCCTTCTTCCCAAACCGAAAACTCACTTCATGGGAGAAACTCTGAGGAATACAAGATCTCCGACCTCGAACTCAAGCGGTCGCCGCCTCTTATCGGCGTAACTCTTCTGTCTGCTCTGCGCTGTAAGAAGTCGACGCCTGATAATATCGATCTTCTCTGAGGTCGCCTGTACCAACTCTGGGCCAATCAAACTGCGCTCGCCAACCTCAGCCCAGCAATGCGGTGCCCTGCAAGGACGACCATACAAGGCCTCATATGGAGTCATGCCAATACTCACCTGGAAGCTGTTGTTGTACGCGAACTCTGCATAAGGAAGACAGTCATCCCAACTATCCTTGAAGTCCAAGACACAGGCCCGCAACATATCCTCCAAAATCTGGTTCACCCGCTCTGTCTGCCCGTTAGTCTGAGGGTGAAACACAGTACTGAACTTCAATTTCACACCATCGCTTCCTGGATACGATTCCAGAAGATAGACGTGAACCGCGCGTCTCTGTCCGACACGATCTCTAGGGGAACTCCATGCAGACGCATAATCTCTCTGATGTACAGCCTAGCCAGCTCGTCTGTAGAGTCTGTGACTCTGATAGGGAGAAAATGGGCCGATTTGGACAACCGATCCACAATCATCCAAATGAAATCATGTCCCTTCCTCATCTTCGGCAGCCCAATATGAAATCCATGGAAATGAAGTCCCACTTCCATTCAACTATGGGCATGGGCTGAAACAGTCCAGGAGGTCGGCAATGTTCTGCCTTGACCTGCTGGCATGTCAGACAACGAGAAACATACTCTGATATGTGGGTCTTCATACCATCCCACCAATACGATCGCCTCATGTCCTGGTACATTTTCGTGCTACCAGGGCGCATCGCAAGCTTCGATTTGTGGGCAGTCTCGAAGAGCTCCTGTCACAAGTCATGAATATCAGGAACGCATAAGCGGCCACGGTATCGTAGACCGTCATCTGTGTCAACTCTCCACCAAAGTCCTCGGCGTCGCTAGCTTGCTCTCGAAGCTCAGACAACCGCTCATCGCCCTTCTGGGCCTCGATAATCCTATCATCAATAAGTGACCGCACCCGAACGTGCGCGACACACTCAAATGGCTCATCCACGGTGAGTTTCTGCTCGAAGTCCCACACGAACTCCAACATATCCCACTCTGCTATCATCAGTGGAGTCGCAAACACAATAGCCTTCTTGTGGCTTAATGCATCTGCCACAAGGTTGGCCTTGCCAGGATGGTAGGAGACCTCGAACTTGAAGTCCTTCAAGGTTTCCATCCATCTGCGCTGTCTCATATTCAAGTCTCGCTGCGTGAATATATACTTAAGGCTCTTGTGGTCGCAGAAAAGCTCGAACTCCTCTCCGTAGAGGTAATGTCTCCAGAGCTTCAATGCAAAGATGACAGCTGCTAACTCAAGGTCGTGTGTAGGATAATTCTCCTCGTGCTTCCTTAATTGTCTCCAGGCATACGCAATCACCCTGTCCTTCTGCATAAGGACACAACCCAAACTAACGTGAGACGCAGAAGTATATATAATGTACTTAACCCCTTGCTCTGACAATACTAGCATAGGGGCGGACGTCAATCTGTCATTCAGCTCCTGAAAAGCTGCTTCTGTCTTCTCATCCCAGGCGAACTTCAGATCCTTACGCGTCAACTGTGACAACGGCCTGGCTATCTTTGAGAAGTCCAGAATGAAGCATCGATAGTACCCTGTCAGGCCAAGAAAACTCCTCACCTCGGTAACCGAGTCAGGCTGCTTCCAACCCTGAACCGCGGCTACCGTAGCAAGGTCCACAGCTATCCCATCCTTGGACACCACATGTCACAGAAACTTGACTTCTTCCTGCCAGAAGTCACACTTCTTATACTGCGCGAATAACTGGTTCTTCCTGAAAGTATCCAACACCGCTCTTAGGTGCACCTTGTGCTCTTCCCGACACGTGGAATATATCAGGATGTCATCAATGAATACAATGACGAATCGGTATAAGAATGGGCCGAAATACCCTGTTCATCAAGTCCATGAACAAGGCCGGTGAGTTTGTAAGACCGAACGACATCATCAGGAACTCGTAATGCCCAAAACAGGTCCTGAAAGCTGTCTTTTACATGTCTTCATCTCTGACGCGCAACTGGTGGTACCCTGACTGCAAGTCGATCTTCGAGAAATACTTTCCCCCCTTCAACTGATCAAACAGATCATCTATCCTGGGCAAAGGATACTTGTTCTTCACGGTGACTTGGTTCAACCTACGGTAATCAATACACAACCGTAGTGAGCCATCTTTCTTCTTCACAAACAGTACAGGTGCTCCCAAGAGAGACACACTAGGTCGTATAAAGCCATTCTCTACTAGCCCGTCAATCTGTTTCCGCAGTTCCTCCATCTCACACGGAGGCGTACGATAAGTCGGCAGAGAGATGGGTGTTGCACCAGGCATAAGATCAATGGTGAAGTCAATCTCACGCCGAGGTGGCACCCTAGGAATTGGTTCAAACACGTCTGCAAAAGCCTGAACTACAGGCGTATCCTCAAGCATCGGAACATCAATAGCCTCTAATGAAGAAGCGTAACATCTCAACCGAGTAGCATGACTGACCTGAACCGGAAAAGTAAAGGTCGTACCATCAAGTCCATAGGCTGTCACCACCCTAGTCTCGCAGTCGATCTCTGCTCGCATCTCAGTGAGCCAATCCATACTGAAGATAACATCGTAATGGAATAGGGGGACGACGATCAGGTCAACTAGTATCATTCTGTCACCAAGTCTATCGGGCAGCCCTCACACATACGAGTAACTTCAGAGGAAGTCCCTATGGCAGTGATGTCACTCCTCTGTAGGAGCAGTAGTAAATAAACCAGTCGCTTGAGTGTCGTGCACTAAATCATAGAGTTAGTGGACCTAGTGTCCACCAATAAGAAGACGGGAGTACCTTGGACGTGTGCAATGACCTCGAAGGCCATAGGCGCTGAAGGTGCAGTCTCTGGTTCCTCTGCTGTAAGCGCATGAACACGCGCATGCTGAGATCGGTTAGGCTGAGGTACCATGGGCCGTTGAGGAGGCCTGAAGCGAAGTGCAGGTGGTCTGAAGGACGGATGAACAGGTGCCATCTGAAGTGGTGGAGCCGATAGAGCCTGTGGGCGAGGGCGATCAATCCTCTACGGCGGTGAGAACCCACTATCTCTCATCCGGGCAAAATAACTCTCTACAGTGTGACCCGGTTTCCCGCAGTATGTGTAGGTCACACCTGGGCGCCGCATCGGAACCACTGGCGCTACGATCATGGGAGGCGAATCAGCATGAGGCCCCTTGCCAAGGAAAGGCCTGTTCAGCGCATC
>JAJHSJ010000016.1:3903250-3971479 GCA_021015155.1 Magnolia officinalis | reverse complement strand
GAGAAAGGAATGACTTGTTTTGTCCCTGAGATTTTCATCTATCCTGATGTGATTTACTTGTGTGTCTAGAGAACCACAGTGGCAAAATGGTCTATTGGTACTGGTCTGTCCATTCCATTCAGTGTGTTGATTTATGAATGGTTTGGATTTACACACAAAAGAGCCAGAAAAATCCTTTATTTTCTGATGTTGGATACATGGATGTTTTTGCCCTCTAGCAATGGGGAGGACAAGGTAAGATGATAATTCAATGCATCCGACGGTCTGAACTGTCTGATTTCGGCTATGGATTTGATGCCAAAAATCACTAAAATCCAGTTAATGATTTTTATTTTTATTTCCACCATTACATAATTAGTATTGTCTTATCTCCATGTTTTCTGTTCTTTGATACTTTTGTGGGTCCTATTGATTAAAGAGACATTCAGATCATCTCATACATGTGGCACATGTAAATAAACTTAGGAGGATGAAATATTCATCTTCTTTGGTGGACCTTATCCCTCTCTTAGTAGATAAGAGTTATAGATGTCTGATGGTCCCCAAATAGATGGGACAAGGCTATGAGAATGATTAGGTATATATTCTTGGATTGCTAAATGTCTCTAGGATTGTGTCCTTGTCTTAGGTTGTTTTGGCAGAAGAAGTAAACCATGTAAGGTCGATCACCTAAATCGCCTCGCCAATTGTGTATTTACCATATTATCTGCTGTTATGAACTTCAAAAATATGCCTTAAGCCAATGACTTTGTTATTGTGTAGGCGTAGTCGACACTCGCATTGTAAAATCTGCAGCCTAAGATCAAAGTTATCCAAGAAAGATATATAGGCAATCAGGTAAGCACAACTTCTTATACCTTTTTTTTTTAGGTGGAGAACTTTATACATTACCAAGCACAACTTGTTTGCATGACCCTTGTGTGAATGGCAGAAGCAGCTTGAACAAAAAATAATTTTTTTGTGCATTTAGCTCTCTGATGTGCTCTTTCAAATATTCTCCTCGTGAATGCTTTCTGCTAGCTAATCATAATTAAAAGCATGCTGGGTTATCAGGAATTTAAGTAAAGTGCTTATCCATTTTTTAATAGCTGATGGAGAACATATAACTGCTTTAGATAGAAATGGGTGGATCTGAAGAACCTCACCACACCAAAATCAGTTCCACCCATGGTTAGAGTGGACGATACGACCAAAAATCTTCTTTTCTTTTTGGTAAATTGAAATTCATTACATGCCCACTTTATCAGTTATATTATGGACTGCAACATTTTAGGATGCAGGGGGACTTAGTGCAAATGCTATATTAGTTGTGTCAATGCTGCTTGTAAAGTTGGTGCTGCTGAAAAGGCGGAAAGTTTTATTATATGGTTATTACCAAGCTGACTGTTTTTAAAGCCATGCCCCAGGCGATTTTTCTTGTGTTTCAATTTTCATTTGCTTCAATGTTTCTAGTACTTTTTATACTACTGCTCTTCAAAAATTTTACTACTTTTTTTATGAAAATACAACTAGGAGCAAGTTCTGGCCACTAGGCAGAATCCTCTCCCCAAGTCAGAGCCAAACTAAATGGAAGAGGGAAGAAGAGGATGAAGCGAGAGCCACCCAAAGACACCATGTGCATTCCTGTCTTGGTTTTTTATTTTTTTTATTTATTTTTTTATTTTAATATATATATATATATATATATATATATATATATATATATATATATATATATATATATATATATATATGGGCTGACCTTAGACTGTACAGGTTTTTTTTTTTTTTTTTCTTTTTCTTTTACATATGAGCACACTCACTTTACATATGCATGCAGCTCATTTAATGAGTGGATTGGCTTCAGTCAGGGCACTTACACAGTGCAGCCAGCCTATACCCAGATCTCACACCAATGTTTCTACACTCACACATGTAGTTTTGGCATAGGGATGAAAATGCAGTGAACGTTCAACCTTCAAATGATTCTGGTTTTTAATTTCTACATGCCAATTTCACTTACCTTTTATCTATGCAGGGAACTGCAAAGCCTACCAACTGTGATATGCCAAAATGACAATTTGAATGCTATTGAAATGCTTATAGATTCCTACCAACTGTCCATGCTCCGCATCGAAGTCATGCTCTTACTATTATCATCATCAAATCTTTTTTTACAAACATCATGTCAGACTTCTTTTTTACTCTATTCCAATTTTCTGTTTGATTTTTTATGTCCAGAGATACAGGTTCATCGATGAAAAGAATTCCATTGATGCGTTTGCTTGCCAAATAGGTCGTCCTTGCACCCCAAATGACAACTAAGGTGAAAGACCTTTAAAAGGTATGTGATTTGCAATTTTAAGAGGTCTTTTTTTTTTTTCAGTGCTTTTTTTTTTTTTTTTTTTTTTTTTTTTTTTTTTGTAATTTTTGAAAATTTAATCTTTTAAGCATGCCTGTTTTTTTTTCCCCCCGAAATCAGCTTGGGTTTTGTGGTTTTCTCTATTTTCTTTGTTTTGGCTTTTGTTTTGGTATTGGATTTTTTCTTTTAATTTATCTAATTTCTTTTCTGTTTTTTCAGGGTTGTGATTGACAATGATGCTTGTAAGAATGAAACTGCTATTCAAGTAACCTGGAATACCTTTTCACTAATTATTGGTTTGGTTTTGTGTTGGGAATTTGAATCAGGGGAGAAATATTCAGTGTTTCTGTTTTTTGATTTTCCAAAAAGTTGTTTATATATAGGGTGCATTTGGTTGCACTAAATATAATGAAATTTCTTGATGTTTTGCACTAAACTAGACTGATTAATAATGAAATACTGTGAAATTTCATGATATTTAGTGCACCTAAACACACCGTTACTGATTTTAGTGCACCCAAACACACCGTTACTGATTTTTTGTTCTTCTATGATATTCATGATCATTTTTTGCTGCAAATTGCTTCCTGGGCTTGTTCAATGTGAATCATCCTTTTTTTGTTAAATTGTTCTTTATTATTTCTTCACTTGTATAGGCACATTTGTAGACAAATGTAGTAGAATTATTGAATGGGCAACACTTTCTTACACTTTCAATTTTCAATAGTACCTTGCATCCAGGCCAACCAGTTTTTAAACCATAATAGCCTTCACTACACCAAAATTGTATTATTGCAGGTCAGACATTAAGGCTTCTTCGCCTTGACTCTTCCGTGGTTTGATCATAATCCAGCAAATGTTTGAGCTTAGTAATCTGATATATCTATTGCCATTTCTGTCATTCTACAAGAATACAATCATTACCCAGGAAATTTGGATTATCAGTCAACAATTTCTTTTTCCCGAAGTTAGGTGGGTCCACTATGTAGCTTCCCTTGCACAAATTCAGGTCATCTGCTCATCAAAATGTGGTTAGATTAATGATGCACATATACTGTTTGATAAAATGCTCGTGAGAGATGTTTCCGAGATAAATGTGGTTCCTCTAGAAGTGTTTTCTCTTCAGCCCTTGCCAAGGTAGTTCTTTGGGTTGAGCTGCAGCCCTTGTAATTTTTCTGCTTCCTCTTTCTGTCTTTTTTATTGTTTGTTGTTCTTTTTCTTTCGGCTTTGCCATTTTTAATAAAGTTGTCATCTTGTGTACCACACATGTGGCACATGTTTTTCGAGTGACATGAATATCACAACGAACAAGGAGCTTGCTGATGCCTTGGCTTATCATCCTCCTTATGAAGTTCCTATCTCAAAGACAAAAGTTATGCATCTCCATTGCCAGGTTCGGTGCTGGTATCACATAATTTCTATATGTAGTTTTATTGTCTTTTGTTTACATCTATGATTTTTTATCCATCTTTTTGCATTCCTTTGTCTTCATTACTTGATGAAATCATGATATGAATGCAACATAGGAATTTCTTGGACCCTTTACCAAAGGTAGAATTAGTTTAGGTTTCTTGCAGGAAAATCGATTTTTGGTAAATCAGTTGTTTTTTTTTTTTTTTAATGGTTTTATTATTTGAAGATTTTGTTTGGGGTGAATTATTAATTTTGGGCGTTGGGTGAATTTGGGTTCTTTTTTCATGTCTTAAATCATGCCATTATTCTGACTTTGGAAGATCACATGGTAGGTTGTTTGTCATTTTCCATGATTCTATTATCTATTTTGTGTTTTCTTTTGTAAATCTCTTACATCGGGGGCATCTGTATTTTGGTTTCATTTTGTAATGTTTGGCGAATTTTTTTTTTTTTTTCATATCTGAAATCATGCTATTGTTCTGATTTTGGTAGATCACACGGTGGGTTCTGATTTGGTAGATCACATGGTAGGTTTTTTGTTTTTCATATCTGAAAAAACCTCACTAAGCTTACCTTGGTATACTCCTATTTAGAGAAAGACCCACTGCCGAAGCTGAAGAAGCTGCCAAACCTTCGCATTCTCAGATTGCTTTGGTCTTCTCATCGGGGAAAGGAAATGGTTTGTATTCTAATTTCTGGCTGTTCATAGAGAATATTGATAAGCCAAGAGGTTTGAATTTTGTGATACGTTAATTCTTTCAAGTTGATATTGATTGAAAACGGTGATTTCCTATTCAGGACGAAAATTTATTGGCATTTGTAATATGTCTACAATTTTACTAGCTTTCATTCTATTAGAACCTGACCCAAGTGGAAGTTTCTAACCATGCAATCTTTGGCCTCTTCAGTTGTTATTGTTATATCCTTGACTGTTTATTTGTAGTAATTGATCGATGGATTGGAAACTTCCAATCCGAAGGTGTCCTCCATCCACATTGAGATCCACTGGATTTTTTAGTGTGGATTACCACCAACACGACTTTTAGTGGAATAAGTACATCATGATAGGTTTCCATTTATGTACTTCTATTTTGCTGATGAGTTGCTTTAGTATGAATAGTTGTACATCATTTTTAGGCTTTAACTAGAGATTTAATTGGTAATGTCTTGATCTTATTAGCGATGATTCTCAGCGCATTTGAGGTGTTTGCTGAGAGAGTTTATACATGCATCATCAAGCCACTAAATAGCTTCCCTTGTGCAAAATTCAGGCCATCTGCTCAAGCCGATATGCCATACATCTATGTTAATTGCTCACCGTCCATTCGTTTGTTTGCGTACGGTTGGCTCACCTGACTTGCATGTGACCTGATTCTTACACCAAGGTGTAAGTTGCAGGTGAGGTTTCCTAAGCCCATATGTGCATGGAGCATTGCATGACCAAATGCAGCCACATGCACCAATGTAGCATAAGGGTGTGAGATAAGAGCTTTCCATCAAGTGGGTCGCACCTTCTAGAACTTCGGGCTCAAAATTGTGTTTCACTCCTTAGGTGGACCACTGTATACAAAACAAATGGATGTTAAGAAAAAGTTTTATTAGCCATCCATTTCTTGTGTATATTGTGCCCAACTTAGGAGCGAAAGCTTGACTTTTGCATGTGGCTCTTCTAATGGAAAGCTTGGATCTTTTATGCATGGCTCATCTAATGGAAAGCTGGATCCCACACACATGTTTCACATTAGCATGTTCGGCTGCCAGTGGATGGTCACAAATCCACTGGCTTAACCTCTGTTTTTATGTGAACTTCATATGGTTTTTGATTTGTTATAACAAAAATAGTAGCACATTGTTTTTTTGTTTTTAACAAGAGATTTATTTTTCAGTTTTTCTTTTATAGGAGAAGCTACTTGACACGTTTGAGGCAATTGGACGTGACATGGACATGACATGGTATATGATTGCCAATGAAAGTTAATGCATGAATGATATGAGATCTTTGGATTATATTTTCAAATTGTAGCAAGAGTTATGTAATATTTGACTTGTGATTATATTTGTGTTTGGATGTAATATGCTTATTTGAAATGGATGCAATTATTTAGAGTATAGACTTTTCACATAACAACGATACCCACCATCTCCTAACTTTCTCCCTGACAAACGATAAAATCACATTTGGATCCTCTCCCTTTTTTCATTAAGCATCCACAAGACAACTTGTATCTAGATACCACCTATAGTGTACACTTGCATAGCCACTCTATTTCTATTTCCACACAATCTGCACCTGTTGCATCAGATGTTGACTTGAGCCAGAAAATGCAGAAAAGCAGTACCTAGCCTAAAGAAACCTCCAGTTCATGCATAGCTCCAAAGTGCAGCAGAACAGAGAACCATACATTCTGCCAAAAAATTCCAGCCAATTGCAATTGCATACAAACCCTTACTATTGTGAACTAGATTTTCACTGTTTTTTTTCATCATAACAAGAATTTATAAGAAAGATAAACACAAAAGAGATAGAGAGCTCCCAACATCAGAAATCAAATCGTAAGGTATGATTCGCACCCAATGAAAGTATACAATTCCAGTTTTTACTTGTTTAAGACTTACCTTCTCAGTTTATTTGGTTATTTTATTTATGTGTTGTAAGGTTAGAATTGTACATGTGTAATTCATCTTCCCTTTGTCTTCTTTTGTTTTCCTATGATTTGGCAGTCAGTATCTTGTGTTGGCCTGAACAATTTTTCTGTTCTAGTGAAAGCAGGTTCTTCCCTTGACACTTTTTATTTTCTTCCTCATTTTTATATGTTCTAATATTTAGCAGGTTCTTGCTGCTTTGTGGGTCTATTTAGCTGGGAGTCTGTTGCATGGTTTGTATGATACAGTTGAATTGAACTCTTTTTATTGGAGAATTTTCCTGGTTGGCCTAAATTCTTCTAAAGGGACCAGAATGAGCTAGATAAGTTGCAGAAGTCTGCTCTAGTCTAATTTTCTTGCTCCAATCACTTCTTTTGAATTTCCCAATCTCTTATTATTTTGGTCTGCTCTTCAGATCTGATAAACTGCCTTTTGTAACCCTTCTATGTCAGAGATGCCATGCTTTCTGGGTATTACAGTGGATTTAAAACCTGAGATCTGGAACTCTGGTACATCATTTTGAAGGGTCCTTGTGACAATCTTCATTTTGTTTTTATCAGTCATTCTACATTTAGTTCTGCCCCATTGTCATGAATATTGTCAGCACATCCTTTCAATCGATCTGTTCTGGTGTAGAAAGCTAAGGATAAGGGATTTCTTTTTGGGAAAAAGCGATGACTGGCGTCTTGACATCCCTTGATGGGTGCTTTTACATTACTCCTATATGGATTGCAAACAAATGTTCCACAGAAACAATTGAGACCTGAACTTTAGCTGTCAATTGCTTTTTCCTTCCCGCTTGGCAGCTGTAAGTCATATACCAAAAATTACGTGGAGACCATTTTCCCACTTGATTCCCTTCCCTTTCAGTTATGTTCTTTACAACTTTGTTATCACGTCTCTATGAAATCTTTGCACAAGTTCTTGGATGAAAATTTTTACATTCTTTGTTCCACACCATCATATATTATTACTTAATCAGTGATATTGTAAAGATCGCAGAAATTTTTGATTTTTTTTATATGCTTCCCTCTCAATTTGGTGTTACTCTGAATATAGGGCACATGGGATGGTGGTGGTCCAATTGGAATTTCAGATTACACAGGAGCTCCCCAGCGAAGAATGGGTGGAGCTGGAGCGTTTGTGCATTTCTACTCTTTCAGTATTAATTTTTTTCGGTAGTATTTTGAGGTGCTGTTTAAAACAGATGTGAGGTTTATTCTGAGACATGATGGATGTTGATGTTCCTGCATCCTTGATGCTTTGTTACTGACCAATAAATGCATTTTCAGATTTCTGGTGCTAAAATTACCATCACTGAAACTGCACCTGGTGCTAAAATTACCATCACGTAAATTGCAAGCATTTCATAGCTTTAAACCAACCATTTTTTTAATACTCTAGGATGCTTTTGTAGTACATCACTGAATTTGCTCTAATTAGTCCATTTTTTGCCACATTTTGTAGGTGGAATATTAATTATCCATTCATTCATACATGTGAGGCTCATGTATGATTTGACTGGCCCATTTTGGCCTAAGCTGTATTCATGATGGCCCTGCCTCATGGACTTCCTGAATACTTAGCAAGTGTGCCAAGCACAAGCATCTTTCCTAATTCTAATTTTCTCCAAAAGTCAGGTGGGCCACATTGCAAGAAATAATAGGGATTGGACACTCACCATTGAAAATTTATTGGGGCTTACAAGTTTATGACAAGGCTTATATTTGTGTTTTCTCTTCATCCTTGTGGACATCACCTGATGAATGGGTTGGATGGAACATAAATAGAATGGTGGGCTCCATAAAGGTCTTATTGATGGTGTTTCCATCCTCTAGTATTTCTTTGTGGTGTGGCCCACCTAGGTTTTATTATCTACCTAGTTTTTTTATTAGCTCATGGACTACCATGACATGACAAAACTGATGGATGAAGTGGATGTCACAAGGACATTGAGACTTCCGATCTTTGTTACATCTAAAAAATGTATCCTCCTAATAACTATGGTCTAAAGAGATTGAGACTTCTTAAGATCCATCAGCAACAAGTATTCCATGTTACAGCTTTCCTTTAACAATTTCATGCTTCTGGTAGGAATTATGGAGCTGCATCCAGGAGGGATCAATAGCATCCCAAGTAAAGCACGCATAGAAATTGGTATGCCTCCTCTTTGGTGAATAAATTCAGTAAGACCCAGGAGGGATAATTTTAATATTTGTGATTTTGAAGGAGAAAAAAAAAGACATGGGTTAAGGATTCCTTCATTGAAATTCTGCTTTCTATATAAGATGCCTTCATTAATTATATGGCGATTAATTATCTTTGATTCCTATCATAATAGTTAGTATGACAAGTTACCAATTAACTCCAATTTCTATAGTTATTTATATCCTTAGATGGGAAGCGTCTTGATCCTGTGGGTCTAGGAGATGATGATCAATGCATTGGGGAGGGAGCTTCACATGCCATCTCCGCAAAGCTATAATTTAAAGTGCTAGCCTTTACTGTAGCTTATTTTGTAAATTTGATTTTGCAATGAAACGTCTTCAAGCATATTATTTTCAAATGTTTTTCTTTGGATTAATCTCTATTTTGATTGAATGTAATAAACTTCTGTTAATTTATTTCCCTTGATCTTAAAATTTGTGTTTATCTGGGTTTAAAATTGTTCCTAAAATTCTGTCCTAAACTTTGACCGTTGGCAACGTTAAGAAGGTTTAAAACCATTTTTAAAATTTCGTTCCTAAAATGACCGTTGGCACCAGAACAGTTTAAAACCGTTCCTAAAATTCTGTATTCAAATTTTGGAACTGTACCGTTTTTCTGCGACGCCTCATTTAGGAACGGTTTTCAACCGTTCCTGAAGAATTTAGGAACGGTTAAAAACCGTTCCTAAATGACGATTTTGGTATAGTGAATGTTTTCCTTTGGACGGTTAAGCAGAGTTTCTTTGACATCCCCATTCAACTTTTGAAGCCTATCATACATACGGCTTGGATCATTGGAAAATAACATGATCAAACGGCTTCAGGCTTGTTTTAGAGCAGTACGTGGGGAGGTATTTTAGCTAACCTATGATGAAAAAGGCCATCACTGCCGTCATATGTTCAGATAAATTCATCAGCACAATTGTGGGCATGAACATCTCCAGGTTAAGGCCCACCTTCTGAACGGCTTAGATATTGCACTTGGCTGGCACACTAGCACACTAGCACTTGGAGCATTCACGCACGTTAAGTTACGTTGTTCGAGCCGCAACGGTCACACCATCTCGTGTATGCTTACTCTGCCCCATGCATTTGGTGCGCCTAGCCATGTTACGCTTAGGTTCCAAAATACAGCCTAATCCAGAACTCAGGTGGGCCACACCAGAATCAGTCCATACAAAAGCTCAGGTGGGTTACACCACGTGAATACATAGGTTTTAGCCCGTATGATTTCGCACGTCCGTGGTATGTCCCACCTGCATTTAGGATGAGGTGCATGGTTTGGATTCTACACGCATTACTCGAGTGGACCCCACACAGCTGGAGCGAACGAATGTCAACCAAAAAAAAAAAGGATTGTATTCTAACGCGAATGCACCAATCATATCGTTGCATCATCAAATCTGCTGTAGCATGTGGATGTACATAAGCCAGATACAAACATGACGGACGCGGTTTGGCTAGTGACGCTGCCACTAGCCATGTGGCTACTGGTCGGTGCTATGTCGGGCCCACCATGATCTATGTATTTTATCCACACTGTCCATCCATTTTTACACATTATTTTAATAATTTATCCATAAATGAGGCGGTTCAAAATCTCAGGTGGACCACAGAACACAGTAGTGATTGAACGTCTACCATTAAAAACCTCCTAGGGCCCACTGTAATTTTTATTTGGATGTAGGGGCCCACTGTAATTTTTATTTGACATCCAACATGTAGATCAGATCATACAGATCTGGATGGGAGGCAAAAAATAAATATCAGGTTGATCCAAAACTTTTGTAGCCCCAATGAGTTTTTAACGGTGAGAATTCAATCAACAGTGTGGCCCACTTGAGATTTTGATCTACCTCAGTTTTGTCAGTTTTGTCTTGATATAATAAAATTATCTGGAAAAATGGATGGACGGCATGGATGAGACACATACATCATGTTGGGGTCCACAGATCACCGACAACTAACCATTGGATAGTGGCAGGGGAGTAGCCAATCCGTTTCCAAACACGACATGGTTGGACTTTGGACTTAAAAGTGGAGAGAAACTCCATATCGATCTTCAACGGTTAGGATTTTCTGCGGTGTGCATGCACATGGCTGCATGTACTCGAGGTCCCGAACCATGAATGGAGGTTGGCTGGGCCCCACTTACGTGCCAACCTGGTGCATGACCAGGTCACCCAATCGAGCTGTGTACATGTGGGGCACAGGTCGCACCTGAGAAACCTACACGCAAATGTACGGCGGCCTGTGGAGGAATGAATGTGGAGCCAGCGAACCTCATCATCATCACACCGTAGAAATGCAAATTTCAGATCTGAAGGGTATTATCTGTCGCTAGTTTTGCTCAAAAACCTAGACCAGAAAATATATATACTATATTTACGTACATCCATATTCCCAAAACCCGAAACATTCCTTCTGCGGGTCCAAAAACATCAGGTGTACGTGAATACATGTACACCCACGAGGTAGATTCGCCCGAGAGCATCAACGGTTAGGATCTGAGAAGAAAAAGAACCCAAAAAAAGAAAAAAACAAAAACAAAAACAAAAACTTTCATGGAGTTTGAGGCTTCTTAGGGCTGCGGTTATGGTGCAACGGGTCCGGACCCGATGGAACAACTCTCATTTCCCAGCTGATTGTGTTCCCTCCACGTGGACTTATTGGCCTAAAACCCTTGAAAAGTACATCCTTTGAACTAATCAACAGCTGAAATTCAGAGAAGCATATAACAAATCAGATATGTTCTACACGTGGGTGCATTTGGTTGCACCAAATATCAAATATCATGATATTGGGTGCAGCCAAACGCACCCTAAAACAAACATAGAATTAGAGTGTATGAAGAATGAAACCTTTCTGCTTAGAATTTCTGGTGGAGCAGCCTCCGAATAAAAGCAACCGGACCCATTTCCACAATCTGCTAAAGCAACAGTTGCAATACATGCATGGTGACAAATTCATTACGAAATAATGGAAATCAAGAGATCCGATCGGCCCAAGGGGCCCACATGCAAGTGATGGTTGATTAACAGATGGACCATGCTACAATAATAATAATTTTTTTTATAAAATAAAATAAAAAATAAAATAAAAGAACTTGGCCCTTGTCTTATTGAATTAAACATGATCCATTGAAAGATATAATTTCAGTGGTCCACATTCAACTGCACTTATCAATGTTCAAAATCATCCATGCAGCACAAGATTTTTTATTGGTTTGCTCGTGGGGTTACACCCAAAAAATGTGGACGGTTCTGATCATCCAATCATCTCCACATCTGTGTCCAGTAGGAGACGTGTATCAAACAATGAGATAGCCACATGGATCAAACTCATGTAAGCCACGACCTGGGAAAAAGTTGGATGGGACTATTACCACTAGTTTTGTGTGGGGCCCATCCAATCGATTCATCTGATTACCAAGAAATTAATTACAGTATTGCAAAACTCAGGTGGGCCACCTAAGTGATGAATCAACCAAAGACAAACAAGTAATGATGCAGCAAATAGACGGTGGATTTCATTGCTAATTTTATCTCAGAAAACTGAAAGGTCAGGATCATTGATTACTGGACTATAACTCGATCAAAGGACCATTTCTTCACGTGCGACCTACTAACATTATAAAAAATGTCCACACCATGCAAGAAGAGAGAAATACCGGACGTTGCTTCAATGACCAAACAGAAAGCCAAAGAGAGAAGGACAGGCAACAAAACAACGATCCGAGCAGCCATTGGAAGGATAAAAGTCTAAAATGGGAGTAGAATGCGCAGGATAAGGAGGGACGCCCAAGATGCTGTAAGGGGACATGAATTTATAGGGTTGAGATCTCCCGAATCCTATGATTGCTTTTTGCAGCCATTTTCGGAGGGAATGATGGAAGAAGCCTCAGACAAAAAGGATTATCGATTGCACTCTAGCCGGCGTCCCTCCCACCATAAATCATTTAGCCGCGCCGGCCCACCTGTCCCACGTCACCGCCACGTCACCCCTGGCGTGCCTCGCACGTGCCTATGTGTCTGGGTGCGTGCGGAACGATCAATGCATGGCGGCTCGTAGATCTTCTCGGATCTTATAAAAGGAAAGAGAGAGACTTTGATACTCTGGCAGAGTGTGATGGAGAATACGCAGGCACTAGTGTCAGACAAGTAGTCAAATCAAACCGTCCAAATGATTACAACCGGTGTAAACGGATCAAAAAACCAAAATTAAGGTTATTCCATTATTTGAATATCAGATTGGTGGACACTTCGCGGACAGTTAAAATGAAAAATAAAACAAGGGTCCTATTTCCACAAGGAAATGTCCACGAATCAATGGTGAGGATTGTTCAACTAATCTGAACTTGGAACTATAACTTGGATGTGGGCTGCACAATCTAGCCAGTGTTATTTGAATTAATACATGCCACGTTTACAATTTGCGATTGCCTACGTATCAAGCGTCACACGAGATCCGGGTATCTTTTCCGCTGCCTCCAGCTAGGTACCTGTTACTTTCCCTATCGCGAGGGAAACGACTGAACGAGAACGAAATCCACGCCGTCCAACATGTGCATCACTTCTTCTTTGGCGTTGATCCCAAAATTCATACTGATTCAGCATTTAAGTTGGCCACGCCATTGAATTATACCAAACAACATCTAAATTCACGTGATTTCACCTGAGTTTTGGAATACTGGAATTTTAGGATAATGAGTCACGTCAGCTGGCATATTAACTCCACCGATGGCGCTACACAAAACTAAAGGCGGGGCGACACATGCCAACATTTGTTCCTAGCGTGTGGCCTCCCTAATTTCTGGATGCTCTTGATTTTTGGATTTTACGGTGAAAATGATGCATAGTATTTGATGGACGGAGTGGATCTCACCAAAGTTCCACCTGCATGGTTCGTACACCAGCAAAGCAAGGTTCCGTCTTCATGCTGTGTTACCCTCTAAAGCTACTCGCCCGTGTAGGATTCGCCTAGCGGATTGGCTGGTGTACCACGCACCAGCTATATAGCTGCTGTAGCTACGTGTCGTGTGAAGACGAGCACTGACGGACGCCGATTTCCTGCGAAAGGCGTTCGCAGGAACTTCCTGCGCTGGGAACCAGGAGGGGCCCACTGTAATGATTGTCTTGTGAGAAATCCTCCCCTTCCATCCGTTTTTTTAGTTCATTTTAGGACATGATAAAAAAAAATAACCTTATCCAAAGCTCAAGTGGGCCGTACTAAAGGAAAATGTGGTTAGAAAATTCCCACAGTTAAAATCTACCTCAAGCTCCGAGTTGTACGAACCGTTCAAAGGAGATCAAAGTTACATTGGCCCCACAATGATGTATTTGTTATATATACACCGTTCATCTATTTTTACAGGTCATTTTAGAGCATTATACGAGAAAAGCATCATATCCAAAGATCATCTGGACCACACCACAAATAACAGTGGAGATAATAATTTTCACCATTAAACAATTCGTAGGGTCCACCATGACTTTATTTTCCATCCAATCTATTCATAAGGTAAAAAAGACCTGAATGAAGAGGAAAAATAAATTTCATATTGATCCAAAACTTTCGTGATCCAAAAAAGGATTTCAATGGTAGACATTCAATCCCCCGCTATTTTTTGCAATGTGGTCCACTTGATAGTTAGATATGTCTTATTTTTCGTCTCGAGCCTTAAAACGAGCTCTCCAAATGGATGGACGGTTTTGATATAACACATACCTTATGATCAGACCGACGGAACTGGCTAACATCAATACAGCAGTTATATAGTTGGTGTGAGGTACACCAGCCAATCCTCTTTCCTCCATATGCGTGCCGAATTTGGATTTGTGGGCATGGATTAGGTACTACCCCCACCTGTTCCGAGCTCGGGACAGGCAGAGGCCCCGCGCGGGCTTTTGCAGGGCCACCGAGATGTATTACTTTTATCCACACCATTCATCCATATTTCCATATCATTTTAAAGTGTTGGACCAAAAATAAGGTAGATCAAAGGCTCAAGTGGACCACACCATAGGAAGTAGCAGTACTAAGGACTTCCACCATTGAAACCTTCATAGGGTCCACCGTGTCATTTATTTTCCATCCAACCTGTTGATATGGTCGTATATACCTGGATGAAGTGAAAAAAAATAAATATTATCGTGATCCATAAAGGTGGGCATGTTGGACCCGATCCGGTGGATCCGACCCGATCCGACCCGACTCGGTACCGTTGCGAACAGAACCAATGGCCTAGATCAGCCCTGATCGAGATTGTCAATCCAGATCCGATCGTTTTTCAGGTCGGGTTCGGATAGAGGTGTATCCGGACAGAATCAATCCGAAAACTCGAACCGAAATGGTCCGAACCTACCCGACCCTGGATGTAAATATATCTCTAAACAAAAGTTTCATCGCCTAGGCTTTTCGTTCGGCGCCAAAAAACCTCGCTTAACTCTATCTCTCTATTTCTCTTTATCTCTTTATATTTGTCTATCTCTCTCTATATCTATCTCTCTATTTCTATTGAAGAAGATGGAAAATCCTTCTTTTTCAGCTATTGGGTTTTGGAGGAGCTTCATGGGATTTCACTATTGAAGAGAAGTATATACTAAAAAACGATGTATAGTTGTATACGAAAGAGAGAGAGTCACAGCAGGTATTGATTGGAGAATGGTCGGCGTACAGCTGTTTACGTCGTCTTGACAGTCACATCCGAAGTTGACGGAAGCAGATTGACCTGTGTACGAAGCGGATGGGTTGGTGTAACGGGTCTGATCACGAGGTATGTGTTATATCCAAACCGTTCATCCATTTAGCGAGCTCATTTTAAGGCTTGAGAGAAAAAATAAGACAGATCTAACCATCAACTGGACCACACTTCAAAAACTAGTGGGGATTGAACGTCTACCATTGAAACCTTTTTAGGGTCACAGAAATTTTGGATCAATATGATATTTGTTTTTCCTCTTCATTCAGGTACTTATGACCTTATTAAATTTATTTTTCCTATTCATTCAATTACTTGTGACCTTATGAACAGATTGGATATAAAATAAACGTTATAGTGGGCCCTACAAAATTTTTAACGGTGACAATCATTATCTCTATTGCTATTTATGGTGTGGTCCAAATGATCCTTGGATATGATTCGTTTTTTTGGATAATGCTCTAAAATCATCTCTAAAAATAGATGAACGGCGTAGATATAATAAATAGATCACTGTAGGGCCCCATGTAAGATGTAACTTTGATCTCCTTTGAACTGTTCTCACAACTCGGAGATTGAGGAGCGTCAGTGCTATCTTCGCACGACACGTACCAAGTGTAGCTATATAGGCTAGCTGGTGCTAGCTACAGACAGCAAGCAGGAGGCATGCTCTTAAGCACCTACGTACGCACGTGCGCACCTTTCCACACGTGTCATGGGTGTTGAATCCAAATGGTCCATAAGATGCAGAATCCCATGGAACCTTAGGGGGTGAATTTTTACCCCGATCTAAGATTCTGGTGGGCCATAATAAAGAGAAATTCAAATCAAGGGAAGAAACTGTTTGCATTTTTATGGCCCATCAAAGTTTTGATTCAAAGTAAAAATTAGTACCATGAGGTTTCATGAGGTTCTGCTTCATGTGGACCGTTCAGATTTTCGAGAATCATCAAATATGATGAGTTCTCAAAAAAGCGCATAGGTAGTCTGTGCGAACTGGTTCACAGGTGAGCGTTCTGCCAGCAAGCAGTACTTGATTTATAAAGCTTCTTCAATAAGCTATATATATCCTATGTAAAGCTTCTTCAAGAAGCTACATAGCTGTTTATTTTTATCCTACTGAATAAATTATGTGGGCCATCTTGTATTTTTTTGGTTTATCCACACTGTCCATCAGTTTTTTCAGATCATTTTAAGGGTTGATACTAGATTTTAAGTAAATTTAATAATTAAGTAGATCGCACCATACGAAACACTGATAATAATGATTTCCACACTGTTGAAAAAAAATGAACGATCCGAACCTTGCCCGATCCGATCCGACTCGGTTTTCCTGACCGAGTCGGAATCGGATCGATTCAGGCCAGCAGGAGTTCAGATCTGATCGAGTTAGATGACCCGGACCCGGACCCGGATCGGATCGAGTTCGGTGCAGTCCATACAAATTTTGAACAAAGTCGAGTTGGACCTAATCTGATCCGATTCGGTCCGATGCCCACCTCTAGTGATCCATGACTTCTGTGATCTCTGAGAAATTTTCAACGGTAGGAATTTAATCTCCAGTGTGTGGTCCATTTAAACATTGAATCTGCCTTATGTTTTTTCTATTATTCTAAAATGATATGAAAAAAAATGGATAAACAGTTTGGATAGAAGTTATACATCGCGGTGGCGGATCGGTGGGCCCCATGGGCCTCCGCCTGTCCCGAGCTCGGAACAGGCAGGAAGCAGGTACTGAGTAAACTGTGTGGGGTCCATTATTATTTATTTATTTTATCCACTCCATTAATCCATGTTAACAGATAATTTTAGGGTTTAATCCTAAAAACGAAGCAAATTAAAATCTCAAGTGGACCACACCACAGGAAACAGTTTGATTGAACCTCTACCATTGAAAATCTTTTGGAGGCCAAAGAAGTTTTGGATCAAGCTAATGTCTGTGGTTTCTCTTTATCCATGTCTTTGTGATCATATGAACAGGTTGGATGACAAATAAAAATTACTTTAGACCCTATGAAGGTTTCAACGGTGGAAATCATTATTCTACACTGTTTTCTATGTAATAGTCCACTTGAGCTTTGGATTTACTTCAATCTTGAGATCAACTCCTAAAATTAGTAGTAAAAATGGATAGACAATACGGATAAACCACATAAATTCACGGTGGGCCCAACTGAGTTTACTCAGTACGATAAAAGCGTACTGAGTAATTCAGTACGCAATCCGATTTCGAACAGGCGGGGGTAGTACGTAACTCCCGCCCTGGATTCATAGTGTAGCCCACAGCACTATTGGTGGTACCGGACACGGTTTGACTAGTCACGCTGCCACCAGCGAGGTGGCTATGGTCGGTACTGTGGACCCCACCATGATGTATGTGTTTTATCCATGCCATCCGTTCATTTTGAAAGATACTTTTAAGGCTTGATCCCAAAAATGAGGTAGATCTAAATCTCAGGTGGACCACACCATGGGAAAATAGTAATGATTGAATTTCCACCATTAAAAACCTTCTAAGGTCCACTGTAATGGTTGTTTGACATCTAACATGTTGATCAGGTCATACAACTTAGATGAAGGGAATATATATATATATATATATATATATATATATATATATATATATATATGCCCCCAAGAAGTCTTTAATGGTGGTCGTTCAATCTCATTTTTGGGTTCATAACATAAAATGATATGGAAGAATGGGTAGATGGAATGGATGAAAAACATACATTATGGTGGGGCACACAGAGCACCGAATGGCTAATCCGTTTCCCGTGGTACCGGCCTCAAGAAGGTTTTTTTTTTTTTTTAATGGTTGGTGTTCAATCGCTACTTTTCCCTATGGTGTGGTACCTGATAAATGGATCTGCCTCATTTGTTTTTTAATTATGCTCTAAAATGAGGTGGAAAAATGGATGGACGGCTTGGATAAAGCAAATACATTATGATGGGTACTCAGAGCTTGTGGCCCTACGTCCATGTGGATTGGTGGGCCCCATATTTTACGAGCCATCTTCCGGAAACACGGATGGTCTGGTCTTCCAGTTGGGCTACACGTGTGAATCAAATCCCACCCAAAGCGGGGAGCGGCTTTGGTGGGTGGGATCCCTGACCGTGGGCCCACTATAATGTATTTGCCTTATATCCATGCCATCCATCCGTTATGAAAAAAACAAAAGTAAAAAGAAGCAGGCTAAATCTCAGGGTGAGCCATGATACATGAAACAGCGGTAATTGACCGTTAAAACCTTCTCGTGGGCCCCAAAAGTTTTGGATCAAGATGATATTTGCGTAGGATCTTCATCCAGGTTTTTATGAACTTATTAACCGGTTGACGGCAAATAAACATTTCGACGGCCCCATGAAGTTTTTAATGGTGGGGATTCAACCGCCACCGTTTCCTGGTACGGTCCACCTAAGATTTGGTTCTGCTTCTTTTTTGGAATCATGCTCTAAAACGAGCTATCAAAATAGATGAACGGTGCAGATGTAAGGAACATACATCAAAGTGGGCCAGACAGTTTAGAGTCCCACCGACCTCGTTGGATCCGGGGATCCCACTTATACCACGCCCGCCATTACTCACCGGGGATCCCATTGATGACCTGATGAACTTTTTGGCCTTTAGAAATGATCACATGAAGCTGCTGTATATTCACTCTCAATACAGCGGATGGCATGATTCCAGGAATGGTATGGCCTAACCTGATGAGTAAACATGGGTATGATTCCATAGGGAGCGGATTAGGTGATACCAGGGATTCACCTAGGTGGGTGGGACCCCTGACTGTGGGGCTCACGGTGATGTACGTGCCTTAAATCCACCCCGTTCAAATATTTTGAAAGATCATGTTAAGGCGTGATCCCAAAAATGAAGTTGACTCAAATCTTAGATAGACTACACCACATGCAACCGTCGTGATTGACTCCCCACCGTTAAAAACTTTATATATTCCACAGAAATGTTTATTTTCCATCCACCCCGTTGATAAGGTCACAAACGGCTCAATGAAGAGACCACACAAATGTGGTCTGATCCAAAGCTTTTACGGCTCACAAGAAGTTTTTAACGGTCAATCACCTTTTAATGTACTATGGTCCATCCGAGATTTGGAACTGTTTAATATCTTGAATCATGCTCTAAAATGAGCTTTCAATACGGATGGACGGGGCGGATGTAGCGACATACATCACAGTAGGCCCCACAGTCAGGGGTCACACCCACCTCGGTGGGAAACGGATTGGCTACTCCTGCCACCAGCTCGGTGGCTGCTGGTCGGTTTTATGTGGATCCCACCATGATGTATGTGTTTCATTCACACCGTTTATCCATTTTTTGCAGATCATTTTAGGACTTGATCCCAATAGTTATTGGATATCCACCATTAAAATTCTCCGGAGGTCCACTGTACTCTTTATTTGAAATCCAATATGTTAATTAAGATGAAGGGCAAAAAAAAAAAAAAAAAAAAAACAAAAAGCAAAACAAATATCATACTGATCCAAAACTTTTATAACCTCCCAAAAAGTTTTTAATGGTTGACAGTTCATTCAATACTGTTTCCTATAATGTGGTCCACTTGAGATTGGGATATACCTCATTTTTGGTCTCACACCGTAAAACGATCTAAAACGATCAATGGACGGAATGGATGAAACACATACGTTGTGGTGGGTGCTACGGAGCACCGACCATCAGCCATGGCTGGCGGGAGGAGAGTAGCCAATCCGTTTCCCCTCGGTGGATCGGGTCTCACGTAATCCGCTCCCGATTTCATGTACTGATGATATTGGTGTGGCCCACCTTTTCCGTTTGCAACGGATGAGACTCCTGGATGGGAAAGAAATGACCGTCTTCGTAATCATATCTACGCACACAAAACTGACACATGGGCACGTACTCGCGAATAGCGTTCTCATCCGCAAAGTTGTTTTCATACTCTGGTCGAATATGACATTTGATACACTCGCACTTAGAAACGATATACCAGGTAACATTAAATCTAATGAGACCGACTAAACTGTGAAACCCACCGTGACTGAATTATCATTAAAAAAAAAACTGTGAAACCCACCGTGACTGAATTATCATTAAAAAAAAAAAAAAAAAAAAAGACTGGTCAAAGGATCTTAACCATTGATTTTGTGAACGCTTGTTTTTCGAAATAACACCATCCGATATTCTCATTTTTAAACCGTTCAATGAATGCCCAGTATTCTAATATAAGATTTTGGGTTCATGATACGTTTAAGTACTTGCATGGTTGTTGCCATGATTGTAAATTTGTTAATAATTTCCAACCGTCTGTGTATTATCTGTCTTACGCCGCCAGAGTACCAAAACATTTTCTCTTCTCATTTATGTAGCTGTCGAAAGTATATGAGCAGAAAGGGAAGACGTCAGCAGGGATCTTGCCGTCAAAACTCGTACGTGCTATCGCTAGCTTTTCCGTTATGCTGGAAGAATCGTCTACAGACTCCAGCTTTACGCAGCGCGTAAAATACCCCGTTATGCGGGGCCCACGATGTTGTATATGTAAAATCTTCTCCGTTCATCAGGTTTTATTCTCTGTTTTAGAATACTTCAATAAAAATCAATCATAGCTACCTCTAATATGGGCCACAAAACTTGGAAAAACGGTGGATATAATCAGGTGTAACTCATACAGGAATCAGGAGGGCTACAACCTACGATTTGGGGAGTAATTCGCATTCTTCTTATTAGTGTGGTATATATGACCTTTTAACGTGATTAGCTTTTAAAGAACGGTTATAATAATGGTTCTCACCTGATGGACGGAGTGGATTTTATATTAAAAAAATATTGTGGACCCGACACTGGTTGGGTGTTGTACGCGGTGCGTAAAACAGGTTTCGTACGCGTTCCCGTCCTTTTTTTGCGCGGGGCATTTTTGGGTGTTTCCGCCCCTCCGAGATATGCTATATATGGGAAAATGACGAGAGTGCCCCTGCCTTTGACAAAATCTTCCCTAACTAACCTCCGGTTTTGGCAATATTATGACGTGCGGTTGAAGATGGGAAAAGGAATGGGATTGCATTGAAAGGGGCCCCTTTTTGATCTTTACATCCAACGGTGACTGATGTGGTTTCAGTGAAAATCCTTCTGACATGGAATCATTGATACTTTGAGGATAGATTCGGACAAGTTGCCATGCCACTGATGCATGGAATGGTTTTAAGACATGCGCATTTGACTCTAGGGCCTACCTTGACATATGTGTCTTACATCCACGCCGTTCATCCGTTTCTCTAGTTTATTTCCGGGCATCAGCTCAAAACACCGGCGTATCCAAATCTCAGGTGGACCATACCACATGAAACGGTAGTGATTGAATGCCCATATTTAGAAAAAAAAAAAAAAAAAAGTAATTGGAGGCAACTAGTATGTTTGTTTACCATCCAAGCCGTTGATAAGGTCATGAAGACTTGGATGAAGGGACCACCTAGTCCAAAACTTTTGTTAAGAAATTTACAATAGCAATCACCTCTGTTTCTATGGTGTGGTCCACCTCAGTTTTGGATTCTTTGGGGTGATGCCGTAAAATGAGCTTGCGAAATGGATAAACGTATGGCTGTCAACGGGGAAGCGGATTGGCTGGTGTACCTCTTACCACCTGTGTAGCTGGTGTATTAACGTCAGCAGGTTATGAGTATGATCATTAGGTATATGTTATATCCAAACCGTCCATTTATTTGGTGAGCTTGTCTTAAGGATTGAAACGAAAAACAAAACAAATATAGCTATCAAGTTGATCACACTTCAAAAAGTAATGGGAGATTGAACATCTACCATTGAAATCCTTTCTAGTGCTACAGAAGTTTTGGATCAATATGAAATTTGTTTTCCCTCTTCATTAACATCTTTGTGACCTTATGAACAATGGAAAATAAATATTATGGTAGGCCTTATAAATCTTTTAAAAGTGAAAATCATTATCTCCACTGCTATTTGTGGTGTGGTCCAAATGATCTTTGGATATGATTTATTTTTTGAATAATGCTCTAAAATAATCTCTAAAAATAAATAAATGGTGTAGATATAATAAATACATTACTGTGGGGCATGTAACTTTGATCTCCTTTTAACCGTTCGTACAATGCGGAGCTCGAGGAGCGTCAGTGCTCGTCTTCCCGCGGCACGTACCTACCGCAGCTATATAGCTGGTGTGTGGTACACCCGCCAATCCGCTTCCGTCAATGGGGGCGCACCTCTGGCCGCCCTTGGGGTAGAGGATCGGGCCTTTCTGAGGGTCAGCTCGAGCTTAAAATCTAGGTCCGTTTCTCATGTGAATCGGATCCTCTGCTGCTGGAAAATGAATTTTCCGTTTCCGGCCTTTTCATTGATTGATGACGTCATTGCAACAGTGCCGATGTCATCAGGCGGACTCTTCTCAAGCGGACTGAATTAATACCTGGCTAAAGCCACTAAGCCAGCTAGCCTGCGGTTGCTGTTTTTCAAAATTTCAAAATAATAAATTTTCGTTCACCTTTTTTTAAATATAATTTTTTTTAAAAATAATCTAATTAAGAAAATAAAATAATAAACTTTAAAATAAAAAGACACCTTTGCTTCCTCAATCAAAGGCTTGCAACCAAAGAATATAGAACAAAGGTTGCGCCAGGGGCTAAGGATGAAAGAAGAAACAAAGAAAAATGAATATTGAAAATGAAAATGAAAGAAAGTTTTGTTCCCACAACTTAAGCTAGGTATCAGGGCAATTCAATAGAACATGAGTCCACACCTACTGAAGAAGGCATATATTCAGTTTATGTGTATGATTAGAAAGTATAAGCGTACCAAAGTAGTATTTGACTCAATATTTGATTGCCCTCAAGTTGAGATTGACCAATTAAAACCAAATTGTAAGATCCAATTGGTTAAATCATCCATCGATAATTACAATGATCAGAAGATTTATAGAAGGGTAGGGGCTAGTCATTCTTGATGGATTCTTTTACCTTATTTCTTAAGGACTTTTCTTTCAACGTGATAATTATTGCATTTCAAATGTAAAAGTAATAGAGAAATAAGTTAACTGAGCTATCATAGTTCAAATGTAAAAGCCGAAAGTACTTCTGTTATGAGTAAATCCGAACCGATCTACATCGAGGCTAACTCTGGACCAAAGAGTATTAAGGCCTCGGGCTGATAAGCTTCAGACCTGAGGTGAGCGTCCGACTCGAGGGCTCATGTATAGCTACGACGCCGACCTGGGACTGGGAAGAAGTCTTCACACCTTCTATGAGTAGAACCTCGGAACGGTGACAATACGTTCGAGCCAATCTGTCCTTTACAAGAGCTCTCATGGAAGTTTGAAAAACAGTAGCCATCGCGCACCCGTTCATCCTACCTCTAACCCAAACCTCTTTACTTTGCGTGTCAACGATCCACTTATCTGTGGGCTCGGGTGGTCGAGCAAGATCCTAGCCATGAGGTCAGCTCGGACGGGAGCCTAGTCAAAGACAACATTAATAGACAACCCAATAACGCACGACATGAGTAATGCTCTATGCACGATTTCTGGTAATTGCCGACAACTGCACATGCATAGTTCTTGCGTAGTGGCATTTACCGTGCCGAGATTACCGGACACGTTCAAGACGACCCTCAGGTATAAATATGAATCATTTCTACAGGAATAGGTACGCAATATCTGATACCCTAACCCCTAGCTATAATTCTTAGACCCAGATTCCTAGCCTGAATTTGGCATCGGAGGGTCCCTTACTCTAGCCAGGGTCTCCTTTGTTCATCTTTTGTGCAGGCTTACAGGGCTCGGTGCAAGTGCTCGGTGCCTGAATAGGGTGGACCAGATTTTTGCATCAACATTTTGGTGTTGTCTGTGGAAAAAATTATACAAAAGACTAGAGAGCTTTATAAAAAATGGCAAGATGAAAGAAGAAAACGCTCCCAATAACGCCCGCGGAGCTTGAGCCGAGTGGGCAACATCACTCATCTTCACTACTGTATACCGAGTCGGCTCCGACCAGGCCGTCTCAACAGACCCGAAGTCGAGGAGGTAAATACAGGGCTTTACAGAACAAAGTGCAGATGTTGAGGGACGAGATCAATCGAATGAAGGAACAATAGGTGCCCCTCAACCCAGAAGAGATGGCCTCGGTAGCCGAAGAAGAGCCATTGCTCGTAAGCTCCCGTGCCAAGGCATCCCAGAACCTATCTGCTTGAGCCCCAGATTCTACATGGCATGTAGACCCGACCTACATATCTGCGACTTTGGTGCTCTGCCCCCCCTCTTCCTCTCCAGCTCATGGGGGAGGTCAGTCGGGGCTAGCACCGAAATCAGATCAAGACCCTGCAGCGGAACCAACAGACTCCGGCTTCGACTACAGTGGAAGCGATGATGGAAGAAACTGAAAACTCCCTTCACTAGCGAGGTTATGAGTGCAAAAATGCCTCCGAGGTTCAGGATGTCCCCCATCGCTCAGTACTCGAGAACTGGTGACCCCACGGAGCACGTGGAATCTTACTGCTCATGGATGCAGATTCAATCCACCTCGGAAGCGATGATGTGCCGAGCCTTCTCAATAACTCTGACTGGGGCCGCAAGGAATTGGTATCGACATCTTAAGCCAAGGTCGATCAACACCTTTGCTGAGCTTAGCAGGTCATTCCTGACCCAGTTTATCGTTGGCAAGAAGAGTCGGAAGCCGTCGACCCACTTGCTTACCCTCAAACATAGGAGCGGGGGATCACTGAAAGACTACATCTCCCATTTCAATGAAGAGGCTCAGCAAGTAGACGACTACTCCAACAAGATGACACTGTTCGCAATGATCAGCAGACTCAAGGAAGGGAGATTCCTGTTCTCGATAGGGAAGAACCCTCCGTTAACTCTTGGTGAACTCATTAGCCGCACACAAAAATATACGAATGCCAAGGAGTTCTTCAGCTCACGCAAGAGCAACCAGACCTCTGAGTCCTCATCTAAAGGGAAGAGGCAGAGGGATGAAGCGCCGCAGCACGCGGACAAAAGGAGGTCAGACAACAATGCCTCCTGGGACAGGAGGCAGAGTAGGAGGTCCGAGAGCAAGTTCAACTCATACACTCTTCTCAATACGTCTCCAGAGCAAATCCTGTTAGACATCTAAGATCAGAGGTTATTGCATTGGCCGAGTTGCATGAAGACCGAGGCAGGCCAGCGAGACAAATGGAAAGCACTACCATTTTCATCGCGACTACGGCTACAACACTAGTTATTGCGTCAACCTAAAGGAAGAGATCGAGACCCTCATCTGCAAGGGTCATCTGTGCCAGTATGTAAAAGAAGAGAGGTAGACTCGGAAGGATGACCAGCCGCGCAAAACTACGGAGGGCCCGTCTGGTGGCGGAGATTCGAATCAGGCTCATAAAGCCCACTCTAGGAACACCGACACTGAGCATTACGTCCACTTAGCTGAAAGGCCGAGGAAAGAACTCCGAGTAAGCCCCTACAGCCTCATGTTTACAGAGGATGACACATAGGGAATCCAGCATCCCCATGATACCACTCTGTTGATCTCAATAACAATAGCTAACCACAAGGTCTACCGCATCCTAGTCGACACTAGAAGCTCGACCAATATACTCTACTCCGAGGGGTTTAACAAGATGGGGATAGACAGGTCGCGCCTCTGACTAGCCGGAAATAAGGTGATATTCGAGGGTGTTATTTCCCTCCCAGTTACAGCGAGAGAAAGGCAGAATTAGGTGACTCTATAGTGGACTTCCTGGTGGTGAATGTACCATCAGTACACAATGCCATCATGAATCGGCCGTCCCTTAATTGCATGAGGGTTGTCGTATCTACATATCATCTGATGATGAAGTTCCTTACCGATAGAGGGGTTAGATATGTCCGAGGAGACCAGCGTGAGGTACGAAGGTGTTACTCAGTAACAGTAAGAAAGGGCTCCACAAAGCGGGCCCTCACAATAAACGTACTCGACCCCAGTGAAGATAATCCTACAGAGGACTCATCCACCGAAGATCTTGTGATTGTCTCGCTCGAGGATGCCGATCCGAGCAGAACAGTTCAGCTCGGGTCGTCACTGAATTCCGAGTAGCAAGCTCAGATACTGACCTTCCTTCGACAGTACAAGGACGTCTTCGCATGATCGCACCAAGACATGCTGGGTATTCCTCCAGAAATCATGGTTCACAAGCTGAATGTGGATCCAGAGCATAAACTAGTGAAGCAGAAGAGGAGGGCGTTCGAGCCCGAAAGGTACGCGGCCATAGCCGACGAGGTGTCGAAGCTCCTCAATGTTGGTTTCATTAAGGAAATCCACTACCTGGACTGGATTGCTAATGTGGTCCTCATGAGAAACACCAATGGAAAGTGATAGGTCTATGTTGACTACTCGAATCTAAACAAAGCCTATCCCAAGGACAGCTTCCCTTTACCTTGGATCGATCAGCTGGTCGATAGCACGGCCGGGCACGAGCTCCTCACCTTCCTGGATGCATACTCCGGTTACAACCAGATAGCAATGCACCCCCCAGACAGGCAGAAGATGACCTTTGTCACAAACAAGGGACTCTACTATTATCGGGTCATGCCCTTTGGCCTGAAGAACGTTAGGGTGACATATCAGAGGTTGGTGAATCGAATGTTTGGTCAACAGATTAGTCAAGCCATGGAGGTCTACATCGACGACATGTTCGTCAAAAGTATCAAAGCCTCCGACCACATCACGGACCTCGGAGAGACGTTCTCGATCCTCCAAGAGTATTGCATGAAATTGAACCCCACCAAGTGTGCCTTCGGCGTGGGCTCAGGCAAGTTCTTTGGATTCTAGGTCAGCCAGAGGGGCATTGAAGCAAACCCTTACAAGATTAAAGCCTTGCTCGACATGAGCTTGCCTCGGACGATGAAAGAAATCCAGTGCCTAACCGGACGAGTCGCCGCGCTCGGGCGGTTCATATCCAGAGCCACTGACAGATGTCTCTCTTTCTTCCAGTAGTTGAAGGGTCACAAGAAAGCGTAGTGGACCTCGGACTATGAGCAAGCTTTTCAACAGTTGAAGCAGTACCTGGGGTCACCACCTCTGCTGTCCAAGCCTGAGGAGGGTGAGCCTCTGTTTCTCTACTTAGCGGTTTCAGCCTCGGCAGTCAGCTCCGCACTTATTCGAGAGGTGGAGGCAAACAACGCCCTGTTTACTACACTAGCAAGGCAATGGTCCCGGCCGAGCGTGGAGAAATTGGCTCTTATCCTAGTCGTCTCTGCTTAGAGATTGCACCCGTACTTTCAGGCGCATTTCGTCATCGTCCTCACGGATTCACCTCTCCGACAGGTCCTCCTGAAGCCAGAAGTATCTGGGCATTTGACGAAGTGGGCGGTGGAACTCAGAGAGTTCGATATTCATCGGTCGAGGACCGCTATCAAGGGTCAGGCCGTCGCTGACTTTATAACAGAGTTCACAACTTCAAACTATGAGATCAGAGATACTGGCTCGAAGATCTTGACCAGTCCAGAGGCAGTCCCCGTTGCTTCCCTAACACTTCCTCTTCTCGAGAGCGTAGGGACAGAAGAGGGATGTAGTAGATAGACCCTCTTCGTGGACAGGTCGTCTAATTCGAAACAAGCCTGGGCGGGGATCGTTCTAGTCGCACCTGACTCGACCACTATGCAGTACGCCATCAGGCTCAGTTTCAAGGCATCCAACAACGAGGTGAAGTATGAAGCTCTACTAGTCGGACGAAGATTAGCCACTAGTCTAGGAGTTCAGCTCCTCGATGTGTTGTACGACTCTCAGCTCGTCGTGAATCATATATCGACAGAGTACGAGGCCATGGAGACAAGGATGATAGCTTATTTGGCCGAGGCTTGGAAACTGGTGGGAAGATTCAAAGAATGCGTCATCTGTTAGATCCTAAGAGCCAAAAACTCTTAGGTCGACACTCTCGTAAAGACGGCCTCAGCTACCAAGGGGAAAATCCTGAGGATTGTCCCAGTAGAATTCTTGGATAACCCAAGCATCGACCTAGCCGACTATGAGATGATCAATCCAGTGCAGACAACTTTGAGCTGGATGGATCCGATCATCAGATACCTTAACAACGGCGAAGTTCCCCAAGACAAGTTGGAGGCTTGACGTTTGAAGATCAGAGCAGTATGGTACGTGATCCTGGATGACATTCTGTACAAGAAAGGGTACTTGTCGAGGGTCAAATATTGCATATTAGACCCCAGTTATTACCTGATTTTATGAACATGATACCATTTAACGCTCTTTTTTAATCATGTTTGCGCTGTAAGATGAATTTAGGAGCCTGGATTGAAAAAGGGTACTACAGGCATGGATTTAATACTCATAAATCACCAAGGTAATGGACGGACCCCACGAGACCAAGATCAAAAGATTTACACACCAGAGATCCAAGAAAATCGAGAAATTGAGGTTTAAGGAACCTGAAAGTCGTTAAGAATGCAAGATCACAGGGTTTCCACCATCCGTTCAGCTCAAAACTTTATATCTGGCCTAAGGACTATAAATTAACCGTACACGTCAAATTTCAGCCATTGGATCCTTGTGGAAGTGGCCCAACGGATAGATTAGGCCCTAAAATACTGATCTGGGGCCCACCTGGTATCTGGATATGCTTCAAATTTGGTATCAACCCCTTAAATATGGTGACAGAACGGATGGATGGAACGAATTTCTCATAAACATCAAAGTCGACCCCACCTTGAGTGGTGTGTGCACAGTGCACAAGTGCACTGTCTGCGCACCAGAATTCAAGAACGGATTAACGCACGTTGACCTGTCTCCATCCACACCCTTCCGCATAAAAACATCATATCGGTGATCTGGACAATCCATTGCATCCAGGGGGTGGGTATGACCCTTGCCAAGGTTTCCTTTTGGCCCTATGCACCCGTACACACTTGGATCGTCGAAAAACGCAGGATGAACGATGAAGTGAATTGATACAGTGGACTGTACCAAAAGTTGACTAAAACCACTCCTTTTCGACTAGTTTTTTGCTAGGAATCCAATGAACGGGGTGAATTTCACCGAAAACATCACTGTGGGGCCCACCGATTATTTCAGCGCAGGAATTTTCGCACCGTACGCACATCCGATTTTTTCAGCCATTGCGGGGTGTTGTGGGCCACTATTTGTGGTTGGTTGGATGATCTGAACCCTTCAGAATATTCAGAGGGGGGTTTTTACCCCAACCATGGAGTCAAAACGTATTTCGTGGACGTCCACCATCCGTAAACAATGTCAGAACGCAACTTGGCTTGCATTTTCGCAGCTGTTATGCATAAAATTCCACTCGACCGACTTCTTCCACCGCCTCTTGTCCTTATAAAAGAAGAAGAATGTGAGAGGGAGAGGCATTCATCAGATCTTGGGCAGCCATGGGGGCACCTTTGGAGCGTGGATGTTGGAGAGAGAGAGAGAGAGAGAGAGAGAGAGAGAGAGAGAGAGAGAGAGAGAGAGAGAGAGAGAGAGAGAGAGAGAGAGAGAGAGAGAGAGAGAGAGAGAGATGTGTGGGCGGCTTCAACATCTTCTTCATTGACTTCGATCATGGGCCCCACCAATCAATCAGCACAGGCAAATGTTAAGCAAACTCTATTTTGTGTACGAAACTAACCCTCCATATGGGCCATCACAGCTAGTTTTCGAGGAAAACCAAACCATTCATCTTTTCGGCAATTCAAAACCTATAAAAAAGGAGTAGACTTTGCATGTTGAAGATCATGACTGAAGGTGTAAACAAAATAGCAAACTTATTATTTTCCTCACTTACGTAAAAAAAATCGGTCCGACTGCGAAATGTTACTGTGTAAACTTTCACGCACCGCCTCTCCTTACGCTGCATCCAATCGACTTCCCTTATGATATAAAGAGGGAGAGAGAGGGTGGACGGCCGGCTTCAACGAGTTCTCCTTCATTCATCTTTGTTTTCTTTTCCTTTCATGTTTTCCTAATTTTAGCTTAATCAAGGTTATGATTAGCTAAACCTCTTACCTAGGGCTAAGAGGTGAAGCTTGTAGCGTGATAGATGGTTTTCTATGCTCTGATTCATACTTTAGTTGAACTTTCTTTTGATTATAGCTTGATATTAAGGAATGCTTTCAGTTTTTAATGGTTTGTTGTGACTTAAATTATAATGGATCTGCAATAGCTTTGAGCATGCTTTTAGCATTATAGGGTTTGTGAATTTGGGAACCCTGTTGTTCACCATCGTCTCCTGGGCATGGTTAGATGATGAAATCCTTCCTAACATTCATACATCCCTTAGATTGGACGTGGATTGACTAAATTCTGTTGTTTGCTTTGTCTCATAAGCATGGTTTTGTGATGAAATCAATTCTAATTTTCATACCTATCTTCTCTTGAAAACTAGATCAAAGGAAGTTCAGATTTAGATTTTAATGAAATATCTTCCAACTGGATGAAGATAGGACTCTGAATCCAGTTGCACTTATGAATCAAGCATAGATTTCCTTGATCTCTACAAGTGGATCCTTGGAAACCCTACTTTCTCACCTTTGAATTTCATAAGTTTGGTTTAATATTTCACCATTACTCTCTTACAAGCCTCTGATTTAGATTACATCTTCGCCTAATTCTAGTTCAAGTTACTTTCAGATTACGTATAAGGTTCAGTCCATGTGGATTCGATCTCGGTCTTACCAAGATTATTATTACATCGCAACCCTATACTTGGGGTGTGAACAAGTTTTTGGAGCCATTGCCGGGGATTGACAGTTACGTTTTTCTGAGATTAACTAGTTTTAGAATTAGTTTAAGATTAGGATTTTACTTTTAGGATTAGGTTTTCTGTTTGATTTTTAAAAACTAACCTAACTTTTCTGTCTTGTAGGACCTTGAGTTAGACCTTCTAAATTAGTAATCCCTTTCTAATTTTCTAGTTTTTCCATCTTCTATTTTTAGAGATTTTATATTCTAGGATTTCTTTTATTATTTTTAGAAACTTTTTCTAATTTTAGAAACTAACCCATCTTTTTAATTTTTAATTTTAGAAACTAACTTGTTGTGTGTCATGCCCAAAACTCAGAAACCGGGCTCACAAAATTTCCGATCGTCAAATCCGGTGCCGATAACCTCCGTATTACTCCATTCTCGGCTCCTAGCATCCATATGCCAGATTCCGATCCTGGGATCCTACAAGGAGGATTTTCCAATATACATTTAACTCGTAAGAAGCATAACAACAAGTTTACCCAAATCACAAAAGCAACATCATCATCACATATTCACTAATGTAAGCTTTGAATACGATGTTGAAAGGGAAATACATATGTCAAAATAAAATTAAAGCTCCAGAAGATAGCTGCATGCTCCAAGCTCAACGCCGCTGGGACCAACGTCACTTGCACGCATCTATCGTGCATAAGCTTATAAAAAGCTTAGAGGATGGTGAAAGTATGTGCGCAAGATAAGTGCCAAGCACACAAATGCAAGGTTATAATCATACAATGTCAGAAATACTGGCGAAATCATAAATCATACGATATCAGAGTAAGGAGAAATACTAACAAGTCCATAAGTCATACAATATCAAAGTATGCAATATGAATCAGCTATGCAAATGAGTAGTCATAAAGAGTCAAGTATCAGATACCAAGGATGCAATGTAATATGTGGTACGAATGACCATGCAGGAGTGTGAAGTCGGGATGATGGTACATAGTATCGCAAGCTATGGGGTCCACCTATTGTGTAGCCCACTTGATGTAGCCCACTTATTGTATTTGAGGCCCATGTGATAGGGCCCACCTATTGTGTATATGAGGCCCATTAGTACGGCCCATTGATGTGGTCCACTTGTTGTATTTGAGGCCCATGTGATAGGGCCCACCTATTGTGTATATGGGACCCTTTGGTGCGGCCCATTAATGCGGCCCACTTGCTGTATATGAGGGCCATGTGATAGGTCCCACCTATTGTGTATATGGGACCCTTTGGTGCGGCCCATTGATGCGGCCCACTTGCTGTATATGAGGGCCATGTGATAGGTCCCACCTATTGTGTATATGAGGCCCATTGGTGCGACCCATTGATGCAGCTCACTTGTTTATTTGAGGCCCATATGATAGGGCCCACCTATTGTGTATATAAGGCCCATTGGTGCGGCCCACTTGTTGTATGTGAGGCCCATGTGATAGGGCCCACCTATTATGTATATGAGGCCCATGAGTGAGGCCCATTGTGATGTATTCGAGGCCCATGTGATGCGGCCCACCGTGACATGTAGTAGGACCAGGAGATGCGACCCATAGTGATGTGTATGTAGCCCTGGTATGAGGCCCATTGCGATGTATATCAGGCTTTTGTGTAAGGCCATGGGCCCACTTTATGTTTTGCTCTATGTGGGCCACTCCTTGGGAGCAATGTTGGTTAAACGTTCACATTGATGAGCAATGATGGTTAAATGTCCACATTGTGACCTTCCTTTAGGCCAATTTCGATTATCGAGGCCGATTATGAGTATGTGACAGCAAAGTATCATGATACATGCCCATACGCATTATCTGCATGTTTGTGGTTGACTATTGCATATGTCATTAGGCAGGTTGTTATGAGACTCCCTGATAGGCAGAGATTGTCTCACATGAGTGCACAGTATGCGCAGGATTGATGCATGATTGATTGTATGACTCATGCATCTTGCATTGTGTGTTGTGATTACTGTATGCCCAAGAAACATTAGGGCCGTAGCCTCCACAGGCATGTCGTGGATGGCCAGATGGGACACCAAAAATCTGTTACTAGCATCAGGCCGCCATAGATGGCCTTGGGTGAAAATCCCTAAACCCTCTAGGTACCAGAGGATGCCCCAACGTTTAGACCGAGTGGATATATATGTGCGCATGAGGGCCTATACCAGTAGGCCGCGTCTCCCACTGTGTCTTAGTCAGTTGGGAGGGCGTGTGACCTTACCCGCCTAAGTGAGAGGACAATATCTAGGTTGAGTTTGATCAGCTTGAGGAACGGGTCCGCTATCGATGAGCCGGGCCTGATATTGGCAGACGGATAGTGAGGTCTTTTCCACTTACCCAGTTGTGCACTCGGATAGGGGCGGCAAGCTGGTGTAGAATGTCATAGACCCCTGTGATGATCCCAGAGATGTATAGTACTGATTTGTGGAGTAGGAGTTGCATACTCATTCATTCATTCATTCACTATCCACTCGGGCTAGTGGTGCGCAACTATTTGTTACGTGTACCTTCACAATGGCCACCATTTCGGTTGGGGCGCGCGACTAACCTGAGAATAGGAGTTACTACATTGAGTCTGACTATCCAAATTTAGGTATGGGACTGGTTTGGATAGAAGTCCCTTGTGGTGGACCCCATAGCTTGTGATACTACGTACCATCATCCCGTCTTCACACTCCTGCATGGTCATTCGTACCACATATTGCATTGCATCCTCGGTATCTGATACTTGACTCTTTATGACTACTCATTTGCATAATTGATTTGTTTTGCGTAATTTGATATTGAATGACTCATGAACTTGTCAGTACTTCTGCTTACTCTGATATCGTATGATTCATGATTTCGCCAGTATTTCTGACATTGTATGATTATAACGTTGTATTTATGTGCTTGACACTTATCTTGTGCACACACTTTCACCACCCTCTAAACTTTCTATAAGCTTATGCACGATAGATGTGTGCAGGTAACGTTGGTCGCAGAGGCGTTGAGCTCGGAGCGTGCAACTGTCTTCTAGAGCTTTGATTTTATTTTGACATATATATTTCTCTTTCAGCATCGTATTCAAAGTTTATATTAGTGGATATGTGATAATGATGTTGCTTTTGTGATTTGGGTAAACTTGTGGTTATGTTTCTTACGAGTTAAATGTATATTGGAAAATCCTCCTTGTAGGATCCCATGATTGAAATTTGGCATATGGACGCTAGGAGCCGAGAATGGGGTATTACGAAGGCTATCGGCACCGGATTCAGCGATCAGGAATTTTGTGAGCCCGATTTCTGAGTTTGGGGCGTGACATTGTGTTTTCTTTTGTAGGATTCTAACATATGAACTTCCAATCTGGTAACTTCTTTTTAATTCTTTCTCTTTCTATTTCTAAATCTCTTACCGCTATAGGATCTTTTCTTTTATTTTTCTTAGGATTAGATTCAGAGTTAGGGTTTTACCATGGAAGAGTGGGTACGTTAATATGCTTAGATGGATAAGAGATATTGGGGAGGGATGTATAATGATTACGATGTAATTCAACCTATATCTCAAGTATTTTCTCAAATTATCATCGAGAACCGACTTGAATATTATGCTCCATCGGTTAATAAGTCCTTACACAATCATAATTATGGGAATGAGGACTATTATCAACCATCATATTCTCTCACATATGATCCATATGACTATAACCAGTGGAAACATCAAAATTGGGAAGATGAATCAACAACATGTTATAATGATTATTCTCTTGGATACCCTACCTTTGAGATCTAGCCAGACGATCAAAGAGGATTCATTTCAGCATAACATGGACTATCTTGCGAAAATTAGAACAATGTTGGAAGCGCTTAATTCGCGCCTCGATAAGATAGAGGAGGCTCGTTCATCCCAACCACAACCATTTTTAGAAATACAATGTGAGGAAAGTGATCCTAACTCACTTTTAACGAACTCTAGAATGTTGAATGAAGAGTTGGATTGTACTAATTAGCATACTGTTCATTTTCTCGATGAGTCGATCTCGATGACAGTCCAAAGGAATAATTAAGAGACATTGTTGGTTTTCAAATATAATGATATTGACACACTTACTCACATGACATACCTGATTTTAATGATGAGGAAGAGGTAGTTTATTCGAACCTCAACCTAATTTAGGAATAGAATGTGAGGACAACAATCCCATCCCAAGTGTGTACTGCACTGAATTGGAAGATTGTGCGTATTTGGATTCAATCTCAAGTTTGGCCCAGGTCCAGGATCAAGAGGTTTAGGAAGTTGTTGACCAAAGTGATCTACTCCACCTATCTGGTCAATTTAAATGTAAAGAACGAGCCCCTTATGACTGACCGTTCTAACTCTTGTGAGACATGTTTGGACCACTCCCCTGAATTGAATGATAATATGATTCAGGAGATGGACGAGTCACTTGATATGACTCTGGAATTGAGATGGACGAGCCGCTTGATATGACTCTAGAATTTGAAACCACCTAGTTGAGGCCACCATCTGAACTGTACACTTTTGACAATTCAATGCCTCTACTGAGTAGCTTCAATGAGTAGAGTCCTCACATCAATACTTCGTCTACTAACCCTCAATCTGTCTGTGCGGGGCTGGAGCAAGAGAGCATACCTCCATCTCCTTTAAAGACAGAGTCCTTGAGCATCTCATTACAGATTTTAATGTGAAAAATGCATCACTCTCAGCTGAATTTCTCAACTCTTTGGACGATTGCTTGACACACTTTGCAGATTCAAACGATCCTAAGATAGTGGATGCCTTACGAGATAATACTTCGGTGGTTGTCACGGACTGAGAGAACCCTTACTCTGAAATCTTTCCCTCCATAGATCTTGAATGCTTACCATTAAAGGAGGAGCTGAAAATTGAACCGAAGTCTGAAACTTCGAAATGTGTCGAGATTACATCACTTTCTGAGAATTTTTCTAAATTTCATCTATGTGTAGTCTTTGATTCACCATGGGATACTAACTCTAAAACTTTTTCTTTCACAGGTGAATCGTATTTACTTTGGACACCTCAGGAGATGAAAAAGAAACCTTATGCTGAGGTACATAAGTTTCTCTGGAAATTCATGCGCCAGGGCATCCAAGCCTATTGCAAAAAGGGCTTTTGGATGATCTTGTTGAGAAACCTACTGAGAAATTTATTAAGATATTGACCGGAAGAGGAACCTTTTGGCATGACTGAGTAGCTTTTCCCCTGCTTTCATAGGACTAGGGTAGTTTGCTTTATGCCGTTCTAGGATAGTTGACTTTATGTCGTTAGGTTAGTTTTCTTTCTAAGTTGTTTTCATTAGTTTCACTCTTGTGCTGACCCGCTCTCACGCTAATATCTCTTTGGAAAGGCCGTTTAATTTCCTCGTCAGGTACTATCTTTCCATTACTTCTCTTTTATTTTTGTTGTCTCATGTACATTACATGCTTATATCTTTTACATTGAGGGCAATGTAGATTTTAAGTTGGGGGGTGTGGATTAGGCAACCTAATCAGTGTTTTCTCAGTCTTGATCAAAAAAAAATTTGTGAAAATATTTGAAAATTTTTCTGGAAATTCTTGTGAGTTCGAGTGATTTTGAAGGATAGTCTTGATTTAAGAAGTATAAGATACGTAATGTTGGTGATTTACGACTCTTGGATTTAGTTGACTGTTAGATTTCACAGTTTAGTTTGGATTATTACTCCATGATTAGAAGTTTTTAACATTGATTGAGTCATGATTACACATGTCACATCTAGCTTACACATTAGGGTGTCAGTTTGATATTGAATTGTTAACTTGGTGATTATTAAGCATGGAAGGAACCAACTTGGGAAATTTGTCCATCATGTTCAAGAAGAAGAATTGAAGAAAAAAAGAAAGAAAGAAAGAAAGAAAGAAAGAAAGAAAGAAAGAAAAAAAATACCTAGCTAAAAAAACAGTTGTTGTCGAAATGGGCTAGCTATTAAAGATCTTTAAAAAAGATTGACATAGCGTGAAAGCCATCGATGGAAAAAATCAAAAGTTGGAAGAATGAAAAGTCGAGCTATAAGGCAAGTTTTGGTTTAGGTTATGGTTATCCTGAATGCTCTTGTGATTATCAATGTTATCATGAAAATAAAGAATTGAGCCTTTGATTGTGATAATTAGGTTTCACTATACTCCCGTGGAACTCAATGTTTAGAATTCTTCTAATCGCTGGATTCATACTTTGAACTTGACTGTGAAGTTAATCGTGCGCTTGAGTCCAGGAGAAAGTAATGCCCAACATTGATGTATCTTGGAATTCTATGATCTAGATTCCTTTTCAAAAACAGCTCGAGTTTATAAAAATTTATCCTGTAATTCTCAACTTATTTTTCGCATACTTTGCTTGGGACTAGCAAAATGCTGGTTGGGGATTGTGTTGAGGGTTAAATATGGCATACTAGACCCCAATTATTACCTGATTTTACGAACATGATACCGTTTAACGCCCTATTTTAATAATGTTTCTGATGTAAGGTGAATTTAGGAGTATGAATTGAAAAAAGGTACTAAAAGCATAGATTTAACGCTCATAAATCACCAAGACAAGGGACGGACCCCAAGGGACCAAGATCGAAGGATTTACATGCTAGAGATCCGAGAAATTGAGAAATTGACGTTAAAGGAACCTGAAAGTCGTCCAGAATGCAAGATCACAGAGTTCCCAGCATCCGTTCGGCTCAAAAGTTTATATTTGGCTTGAGGACCATAAATTAACCTACACGTCGAATTTTAGCCATTGGATCCTTGTGGAAGTGGCCCAACGGACAGATCAACCCCTAAAATACTGATCTGGGCCCACTTGATATTTGGATGTGCTTCAAATTTTGTATCAACCCCTTAAATATGGTGACAAAACGGATTTCTCATAAACATCAAAGCGGATCCCACCTTGAGTGGTGTGTGCACAGTACACAAGTGCACTAGCTGTGCACCAGAATTCAGGAATGGGTTAGCGCACGCTGACCCCTCTCCTTCCATATCCTTTCGTGTAAAAACACCATGGCCAAATTCTGTCCAGCCGGTTTCGCACAGGGGACACCACCCATCTCCCATATTGGTGATCTGGACTGTCAATTGCGTCCAGGGGGTCGCCAAGGTTTCCTTTTGGCCCCCATGCACGCGTACACACATGGATCGTCGAAAAATGCAGGATGAACGGTGAAGTGAATTGATACAGTGGATCACACCAAAACTCGACCAAAATCACTCCTTTTCGACTGGTTTTTTTGCTAGGAATCCAATGAACGGGGTGGATTTCGCCGAAAACATCACTATGGGGCCCACCGAGCATCTCAGCGCAAGAATTTTCGCATCGTATGCACGTTCGATTTTTTCGAACGTTGCGGGGTGTTGTGGGCCATTGTTTGTGGTCAGTTGGATGATCTGAACCATCGAGAATCTTTAGAGGGGAGTTTTTACCCTAACCGTGGAGTCAAAACATATTTCTTGGACGTCCACCATCCGAAAACACCGTCAGAATGCAAATCGGCTTGTGTTTTCGCTGCTGCTGTGCGTAAAACTCCACTCGACCGACTTCTTCCACCGCCTCTTGTCCTTATAAAAGAAGAAGAATGTGAGAGGGAGAGTCATTCATCTGATCTTGGGTAGCCGTGGAACCACCTTGGGAGCGTGGATGTTGGAGAGAGAGAGAGAGAGAGAGAGAGAGAGAGAGAGAGAGAGAGAGAGAGAGAGAGAGAGAGAGAGAGAGATTGATGTGTGGGCGGCTTTAACATCTTCTTCATCAACTTCGATCATGGGCTCCACCAATCAATCAACGTAGGCAGATGTTACGCAAACTCTGTTTCACATACAAAACTAACACTCCAAGTGGGCCATCACGGCTAGTTGTCGAGGAAATCTAAACCATTCATCTTTTCAGCAATTCAAAACCTATTAAAAAGGAGTAGACTCTGCATGTTGAAGATCATGATTGAAGGTGTAAACAAAATAGTAAACTTCCTATTTTTCTCACTTACGTAAAATAAATTCGTCCGACTGCGAAACATTACTATGTAAACTTTCATGCACCGCCTCTCCTTACCTTGCATCCAACCGACTTCCCTTATGATATAAAGAGGGAGAGAGAGGGTGGACAGCCAGCTTCAACAAGTTCTCCTTCATTCATCTTTGTTTTCTTTTCCTTTCATGTTTTCCTGATTTTAGCTTAATCAAGGTTATGATTATCTAAACCTCTTAGCCAGGGCTAAGAGGTGAAGCTTGTAGCGTGATGGATGGTTTTCTATGTTATGAATCATACTTTAGTTGAACTTTCTTTTGATTATAGTTTGATATTGAGGAATGCTTTCAGTTTTTAATGGTTTGTTATTGAAAGTGCCCTGGTTTGTCAATTAGCGTGAGTGTTGAGTCTGCAAGACAAGTGAGCCCCATAAGAAGATTGTTCAAACGTTTGCCTCACTCGGATGTGGCTTTAGATCTCTACAAAGGTAAACTTAGCCTCACATTCCATGTCCTAAATCACGAGGTATATAAAACCGTTAAAAATGGTTAGAACAACATAAGGTTTAAGGTGTGAAAACTGTTTTGCAAAATTAGAAAAATCTCTATGTTTTCAGCCTTTGTCGATTTATCGATAGTGTTTCGATGAAATCGTACTCTATTATCGATGTCCTCGAAACTCACTCGATGTTATCAACATGAGGACTTCAGATGTCCAACAACCAAAATGAATCTTGGGCTAAATTCTCGATGAATCGATGACATGATCGATATCATTGACTTTCGAATCTCGAGTTCATCAAAATGGCTCGATAACATTGACATCTGGTCAGTTTGTGTCCAATAACCAGTTAAGGAAAATCATGTGATTTTCGATGTCTCGAAGAGAGCTTCGATATCTTCAAATTTCAAATCTCGATGATATCGATGGACCTTCGATCATATTGGATTAGGACAAAAATCTGTCCAGCAAGCTTTCAGGTAAATTCTGTTAAATGTTCGAGGTATCGAGAATTACTTGATGATATTGATATTAAAAAATCGATCATATCGAGACCAGGTCGATGTCATCGAATTGAGACATAAAATGTCTAGCGAGTTTATAGGAAAATTCTTTGAAAAGATCGATGAATCGAATCTGGTATCGATATCATCGATATTCAAAACCAAATGATATCGAGGAATGCTTGAATCATATTGATGCCTGTTCAGTTCCAAAGGTAAGTCTGTTCTCATGTTTTTAAATGTCGAGGAATCGAACCATAGGTCGATAAAATCAGAGTTCGAAATCCGATGACATCGAAGCATGTTCGATATCATCGATTAGTTGGCAAAAAAGGTCAAAAGCGTTTGATAGATTGAGTTTGTGTCATCGAGCGGCCATTCGACATTATCGAGAGTATACACTCAATGATATCGAAGCCTGCTCGATGATATCGAACTTTGTCAAAAAATATGACTGTTTTATTTCCATTGGAACTTTTTGCCTATTTAATGATAGCTTGCCTTAAGTTGCTGTAGTGAGAAAAATAGAGAGAGCCTTGAGAGAGTCCTGCATATTACTTAAGCTCTTTTTCTCATGGAAGTTCATCATTCAATCCACCCTCATCATTGATATTAAATAGAGTAGATTGAGGAATGAACTTCCGCATTCAAGGATCATCCAGTTACCACCTTAATGACAAATCATTGAGCTGGGATACCTTGATTACTTGAATGCTTGGAATCACTCCATCTCTAAAATAGGAAAACATTTAATAGAGTAGGATTCTAACATAATCTTGACCCAACCAATCGCCATACATTGGAGCATCATAAGTGTTGCGGATCAAGGGAGCTGAAGATTCTTCATCATCAAAGGAGGAGATCTTCATCAAAGTGCTTAATAGGGCTCATCTATTTATCTATAAGTCATTAGAGTCCAGAGACCCTACTGATCATTCCTTTGTGTAGGATTGGGTCACAGGCGATTCTCACCCCTTTCAAGTCCTTATAGGAGGCCTCTGATGGGCAAATATGTGTGGGTGTCGTGTCTTGACCCTTACTCTTAGTGAGCATAAACTTAGGTCCTTAGTGAAGGTCCTTGGCCTGTGTGGCCTAAAACCCCAGGTGCTGTGTGTTGACCTTTGCTCTTGTGTAGGGGATAAACTCTAAGTTCCTTGTGTGGATCCTTGACCTATGTGGCCTAAAACCCTAGGTGTTGTATGTTGACCTTTGCTCTTGTGTAGGGCATAAACTCTAGGTTCCTTGTCTGGATCCTTAGCTCGTGTGGCCTAAAACCCTAGGTTCCTTGTGTGGATCCATTGCTCGTGTGTAGAGCATAAAATTTGGGTGCTGTGTGTTGACCCTTGCTCTTGTGTGGGGCATAAACTTGTGTCTCGTGGAGACACGTCTAGGTTCCTTGTGTAGGTCCTAGAGTCGACTTTGTGTTGGTTGTGAAGGTTAGAGGTGAACCTGATTTAAAACCTCCATTAGTGAGATCCAGTACACTCAAGGGTTGAGTGCGTCCGCTGGAAGTGGAGTAGGCACGTAGCCGAACCACTGTAAAATGACTGTGTTAGGGATTGTTATTTGTGCATTACTCTTATATGTTTTCTCTGAATGTTTTCATAAAACATGCTAACATGATTATTTAGAATTGATAAGAATCACATCCCACACATACTCACAGTCGTATTGTTTATTCATCATAGGTTGAGACTGCAAATTGTTCAAATTCTTGGAAGTCTTATGATTGGATCCTCTACTTGGCTTGGAAGCCATTAGAGTTAAATTGGAAATATCATGATAGGAGTTTGTTAAATCGGGGTTATGATAATAGGATTTTAAATCATCATAAATTTTTTATAAAGTCCTATTCACCCACTTCTAGGACACTTTAACCTATTCCCACTTCTACTAAAACGGACTTTACCATAATTTCAATTGGTATCAGATCGGGTCTCTCTTAAGGGCTTCACCGCCTAGAGAGTGATCTTGACTGAAGTTGGTAACATGGCCAAAGGAGAGGGCTCATCTGTAACTAGACCTCCTATATTTGATGGATCAAATTATGCGTACTGGAAGGATAGGATGCATTACTTATTGAAATCTTTGGATCATGATGTTTGGGACATTGTTGAAAAAGGATATGTGTCGTGAACCGAACAAATAGTACTTGAAAATGACACAACTATCACCAAACCAAAATCCAAAGAAATGTGGACAACATTTGATAAAGAAAAACAAACTTCTGAAGCTAAAGTAATGAATGCTATCTATTGTGCTGTGTCCCAAGAAGTCTTTAATCAAATCAGTATGTGTGGAACAGCTAAAGAAGCATGGGACTTGTTGGAAACAACTCATGAGGGAACCAACATAGTGAAAAGATCCAAACTGCGACTCCTAACATCACGGTTTGAAAGTCTCAAAATGGAAGAGCATAAGACCTTCATGGAGTTCTTTATAAAACTGAACATCATCTGCAACTCCATGTAATTTGAGAAATCCACGAAGGAATCTGTGCAAATCTCTCCGGGATCTTTGCCTTGGCTTAGAAGATAATTCGTCAACGGTACTTCTAGCCAACGATCCAAGAAGATTCCAAGAGCTTTGTCCAGAGGTGCGACAAATGCTAAAGATTTGTTGCCGTTCTAAGGCAGCTAGCAGAAGAGCTGACCCCCATGAGCGGGCCATGGTCGTTTGCCCAATGGGGAACTGACATCATTGGGTCTCTGCCTCCCGAAAAGGGGCAAACCAAGTTCGCAATTGTGGCCATCGATTACTTCATTAAATGGGTTGAGGCCTAGCCGGTGGCGAAGATTATCGAGCAGAAGGTGACAAATTTTGTGTGGAAGAACATCATTTGTCAGTTCGGAATCCCCCACACCATCGTGTCTGATAATGGGAGACAGTTCGACAACGACAGGTTTCGAGGCTTGTGTCAGGGGCTTGGCATTGCCAACTCGTACTCGTCGTCTCGTCATCTACAGTCCAATGGATAGGTGGAAGCTATGAGCAAAGTCATCAAGCATCATGTCAAGATGAAGCTCGAAAAAGCTAAGGGCAACTGGGCCTATGAACTCTCGCTTGTTCTCTGGGCCTACAGGATTGCGACTCAGTTTTCCACGGGGGAAATCCACTTCTTGTATTATGGCTCGGAAGTCGTTGTCCCAGTCGAGATAGGGCTCCCCACTGCACGAGTGAGGAACTATCAAGAAGAGCAAAATGCCGATCAAATTGCAATGAACCTGAATGTACTTGAAGAAGTACGAGACACTGTCAAACTCCGAGTCATGGCTTGGCATCAACAAGTTGCTTGGTTCTACAACTCCAGAGTCAGGACGAGGCAGTTTCGACGCGGAGATGTAGTCCTTCGCCACACCTTCCAGAATACTATGGATCCCGGAGTAAGGTCTCTTGGGCCGAATTGGGAGGGACCTTATCGGGTGGTCGGCTCGACTAAGCCAGGGTCTTACTGTCTGGAAGACCTGGAGGGACATCCGTTGCCTCACCCATGGAATGCCGAGCATTTAAAGATCTACTATCCCTAAGGGGGAAAGCTATGTAGCTACGTACGGATCAGATCTACTAGCTATTTTGGCTCTTAATAAAAGATCGGTTGCTCTTCTACTCTTCTACTTGGCCTACTATATAGTTACCTCGCTATCTAAGTACATTACGAAGGGTCATCTCTCATGTGCAAAGATGAACTCCTTCGATGAACTGATCCCTTAAAGAAGGGGTCGGCTCGTCATTCGACAACGGTCTACTAAACAGACAAGTGCACTGTGAAGGGTCATTTCTCAAGTGCAGAAATGGAATCCTTTGACGAACCGACCCCTTAGAGAAGAGGTCGGGTCGTCATTCAACAAATTTGATTAACAACAACATAAAAAGCAAATATTCATGCACTGAGGCAAAAGATGAATTTCATTAAGATTGAAATGTGATTACAACTTTTTCATTACAAAAAAAATAGAGGGGAATAAGAGAGGTCAGATTGAGGTTAGATCAACTGGGGTCTCGGCTTCAGGGGTCTTCTCAGCTTGGGCTATTGCTGGGGGTCCTCTGCCCCTGCCTCTGGAGAGTCCTCGGTATCATCCGTTGCCAAGACATCAAAGTCCAGCTCAGGATAAGCACCTCGTACGTCACTCAAGCATGCTTTGTAAGCAGCGTTGTAGGCGAAGCTGTAAACCTTGTCCAGCTCGTTGGCTCCCTCCTTGGAAGATTTGAATTCTTTCACAACCGCGATATCCTGGGAAGCAGCCAAGGCCTCAAGTTCGGAGTGCTGCTTGGAGAGACCTTCAGCAGCCTTGCGCCTAACGGCGTCAAGCTCGGTAACCACCGAGCATTGTCCGCCCTCGAGCTGTCCAGGTCAGACTTAGCCAAGTCAGCACGAGCCTGCAACTCGTTGATCTCCCCGTGGAGTCCCAGCTCCCTTAGGTAGCCCTCTCCCATCCGGACGTTCAGCTTCTCGACCTCCTCATCCAAGGCCTTCAGGCTCTCCTCCAGTTCGACCTTCTCCCTCTCCAGCCAAGTCATCGTCCTCAATCTCTCTCAGATTTGGATGAGCGTCAGCAGCACCTGAAAACACAGGCCCAGGAAGTTAGATCAACAATAAAAAAGTTACGAGTAAAATGAATGAAGTCAAGAGACTTACCGTGTAGCAGCACGATGCGAAGTCGTTTATTACCGACTCAAGTAGTCGGGTCATGGTCTAGACGACGGTCGCCTAGGGCGCTTGCTTTGCCATCCAGCTATTTAACAACAACATCTAGTGGCCGGTCATGAGCTCCTGTCCCGCAGAAGGGACCGGGCTCACAGTGCGGCCAACGCTACTAGCGGCTGAGGCCTGGGCTTCAGCTTTGGGTGCAGTGGAACCTTCGATCAGTGTGTCGATTTCGTGGACTAAAATTGTGTCCACCTTCGCAGCGGTGAACACGAGGTTGGGGTTGGGATCCCCTGAGACGTGGGAGAAATTTACTGCGGCAGTTTCTCCCATGGCCTCCCTCCGAATCCCGGGAGGTGGTGATAGGTAGGCCTCGGAGGCCGGGGCTGGTGCTGGTGTTAGTGCTGCGGTCACCTTGGCCGTAGCTGGCTTTGTGGCGCCGGACTCGGCCACAGGAGTAGCAGTCCTTTTCTTCTAGGCCGTAATCTTGACCCGAGACTTGGCGCCGATGCCATGATGACGTCAAGAGCAGGGCGCACCATCACCCTCATTTTCCTTTTCGAACCCGCTGCCTCGGTCATTCCTGATCAGCAAAATGAGTCAATCGTGTACTCAGGAAAATCAAGCGCAAAACGTGAAGTTACAAGGCTTACCCAAGGCGATGGGGAGGGGTCTGAATCTACAAAAACCAGGAGAAATGAGGTTGTCTATGTTGATGATGTAATACCAGGTTTGATCCTCCTCACTGAGCAGCTGAGCCCTAGCTATCTGTGCTCGGAGGGGGGAGGACAGTTCTGACGAGCCCCTCAGATAATCTACAAGCAAGAACATATGTTAGAATAAAAAATGAGTAGAGAGCAAAGAAAATAAGAAAGGTCAAATCTACATAAGTCTACCTGGAGTGGAAAACTTGGTGGGTACTCTGACCCATAGGCATCCGAGCTCGGATGCTGGAGCCTCCCACTCTCCCAAGGCCCAGAACCATTTCCTCTTCTAATCTTTGTTGGAAGAAGGAAGCTTGACGATGAGGCCCGGGGTGATAGCTCCTGGATCTTCAGCTGTCGCCAGATGATGTATGACAACACCAGGATGCACCATGCATTTGGGACAAGCTGATCTGAAGCCAGCCTCAGCTGCGCCAGCAACGCGCTCATGAAGGGATGAAGCGGAAACCGAAGTTCACATTGGAGGGCACAGGTGAATATTTCTACTTCCTCGTCAGAGGGGGCTCTAGGCCCATTAAGGGCATAAGGGGCCCTGATGTGCACCGAGTCCGAGATCTGGTACTCGGTGCGGAGTTGAGCCATTTGAGACTCAACCAGAATTGAGCCCCCTAGAACTCCAGCGTCAAATCGACCTCCCGAGGGCCCGACCAATGATCTCCCAGCAGGGTCTCGGGGTACCTTCTTTGTCCCCTTAGCTCCAGTACTCCTCTTGAGTGGGGATAGAGTGGGACGACCTCGAGAGTACCCTTCGAGCTACGATGCTCGGAGTCTGTGCTCTTGGGCTCAGACCCATTTTTAACCTCGCGAATCTTGTTCCAGTTGTTCGACATGCTGAATTTTTTTTTTTTTTGTAGTGAAGCAGTGGAAGACTCACAGGGCTCTAGGCGATTCCCCCTGCTAAAAATCTTCCTTTTTTGGCAGACTTCTCCGAGCAGAATTCTCTTCATGACTGACGGAAACCTTTTTTCGGTAGCAAGACGTCTCAGGAAGAAAAGCAGAGATTAGGAAAGCTCGGGGAAATTAGAATGCAGGAGGGGTCGAATGGAAGAACCTTGAGATTGTTATAGCCCGAGCTCACCACCTACAATCATGACAGACATCTGTCTTTGAAGCGGAAGTGGCTTGGATCTGAGCCCAATTGTACACGTGGCGATTCGCGATACGTGCAGCCAAACATCGCTCCGACCTGTGCGCAGTCAGTGTTCAATACGCCGATGCCTCTTTGTCTTTCAAATTCCACGTGACATCTCCCGATTCACTTAGCCAAAACATTTCGAGATCTTTGGCCACGTGTGCGACGCCCAGTGGCTTGAGCATACGAAACAGCTGCCGTTGTACGCAGTGCACGGGTCTCAAAGATCATCATGGCGACGCTTCGCCCAAGCCCATCATTACATGGAGAGTGGCGGTTCACTTCCCTAAGCCTATTACTCTCTGAGTCCGAGCTTGGACTTAGAGAGTAAGGGGCTTTTGTTATGGGTAAATCTGAACCGAGTCACATCGAGGTTAACTCTGGAACTAAAGAGCTAGGCCTCGGACTGATAAGCTTCAGACCTGAGGTGAGCGTCTGACTTGAGGGCTCATGTAAAGCTACGACGCCAACCTGGGACTGGGAAGAAATCTTCACACCTTTTATGAGCAAAACCTCAAAGCGGTGATAAAACGTCCGAGGCGTCTGTCCTTTACAAGAGCTCTCACAAAAGTTCGAAGAACAGTAGCCATCACGCATCTGTTCATTCTACCTCCGACCCGAACCTCTCTACTTTGCGTGTTAATGATCTGCTTATCTGTGGGCTTGGGTAGTCGAGCAAGATCCCAGCCATGAGGTTGGATCGGACGGGAACCTAGTCAGCGATAACATTAATAGACAACCCAGTAACGCACGATAGGAGTAATGCTCTGTGCACGATCTCCAGGCTGACGACTGCACACGCATAGTTCTCGCATAGTGGCAATTACCATGCCGAGATTATCGGACACGTTCAAGATGACCCTCAGGTATAAATATGAATCATTTCTACAGGAATAGGTATGCAATATCTGATGCCTTAACCCCCAGCTACAATATTTAGACCCAGATTCCTAGCCTGACTTTGGCATCAGAGGGTCCCCTGGTCTAGCCAGGGTCTCCTTTGTTCGTCTCCTGTGCAAGCTTACAGGGCTTGGTGCGAGTGCTTAGAGCCCGGATAGGGTGGACCAGATTTTTGCATCAAAAACCTCTATTAATGATTCTTACAATATTGACATTCACGATTGGTTTGAGAGACGACAATTCGTTCGTTACCTAATTGTGAACTGAGCTTTGTAGCAGAATAGTCGTGATGTGCGGGATGATTGTCTACTCGTTACTTGATCGAAAATTGGGCCTTGTGTTAAGACAACAAATGAAGGATGGATATTTGACAATTTGTTGGTTGCACAGTTGTAATCGGGCTCTATGGTGAGATGACAAGTGAGGTGATAGCCTGTTCGCAGTCTTAGAGGGGACCAAGCATGTGGTAAGATGGTCGTGAATCGATTATCTATTTGTCATTTGATGCGTACCAAAATTTGTGGCGAGATGACTGACATAATCACCTATCACGTAGTAGGAAAGCTTCGAGTTGTCCATTCAAAACTAAGTAATCTTCCTTATGATCCCGCGAGATGCCATGGATGAATGGATGAATGGTGAAGAGATAAACTAAGAATTAAAAAACAAGGCCCTATGTTTTGAGAAGCGATTAGTGTAATGACCCTGATTTTTGTGACCCACTTGAGACCTTGACTAAAATAAAATAAATAATTTAATTTTTAATTATTAATAAAACCAAGCACTTAGCCCAGCTAGTAGAAGCACTCTTGGTAGAGGGATAAGTTAGTGGATTGATTCCCCACACTGTAGGAATTACATTTTTTTTTAACACCAAAAACCAGCAAATTATGGTAGAAGATTCTAAAATCAGGCTCTTCCTCTATTTAAAGGGAAGATCTGTAGGAAATTCTTGCAGAAAACCCTAAACTCAAAAGAGCCTCCGTAGGAGGGAGAGAAGCCCTGTGAACGAGAAGCTTCTACTAGTAAGTTTCAACATAGTTCCTTCTTTTTAATCCTGAAGATTTATTTAGCAGGCTCAGATTTAAACAATGAACAAAACAAATCAATTGTACGATCATTGCTCCAATATGTGAGCTAGTTTTGATGATAGAAATTGATTTATGTGACAAGTTGCTGTAACAGGGATTATCAACTATGAGAAATCCAATTGTCTTAGTCAAAGAAAATCCAAACCTATGGATCTTAAGGCCAAATCATGTTAGAGCCTCAAATCCTATATTGAATTGAGGAATAGATTTTGCACATCAATCGTGAAGTTGTATAAATTATAGTAGCTTTTGCCAAAAATAGTTTTCAACTATCGATTGTAGATGCCAAATATTCGGATTTGAGCGATCTTTTGGTTTTCCAAATTCGACCATGAGATAAACTATATTGGATGGTTTGGACCCAATTCTGTAATAAATGGAATCCATCAAACTAAAGAAAAAGAAAAACCATAAAATTTTTAGAAAACCAGACCCGACTTCAGTAGTGTTTAATCGATCGAAAAGGGTCAATTTTGGTCCAGGGACCAAATTTTGAAATTCATAACTTGGTTCGACTATTCGAACTTGAGGTTCGATCAATCGATGGAATCCTCGAGTGATCCAAAAGGGTCTATTTGAGTGTTAATATTGCTTATTTAGATATGTTTTCTACATGTAGGATAATTTTGAAGTATAAAGTAAATATATGCTTAAACTAATGATTTAAAGCCCAAAAGAAATCATGGCGAAGAATTGAGGACAATAAATTTAAACACTTGAAGATCCAAATATTAAGGAAAACAAGTACTAAAAGTGAAGAAATCAATCTAAGAACAAGTGCAACCAAAAGTGAGAAAATCAAGGAAAAGGAGTCTTGAAATTTCAAGGTTAGAAAGGCAAAGTTCTAAAATTGCATGGTCAAATCAATAAATCTTATCGATCAATCGACAAATCTTGTTGATCGGTCGGTAAAGCCATCAATCAATAGACAGATCCACCAATCGATTGACACTTAACAATTTTTAAAATTTTGATCACTGAAAGTTTTGGGATTCATCGATCGATATTCCGATCATTGGAAGTTTTGGGATCCATCAATTGATCAATCAATCCATGCATGGATCGACGGTGGCAATGACTGTGTAAGTTCAAAATTTTTTAAGGGTAGTGCGAAAGTTCAAGTTTTAAAGCTATAAATTGGGGTGGTTTCGACATCTAAAATTATCTTCTCAGGTTTGGAGAGGGAGAGAAGGCTTAGGTGGAACATCGACAATGTTTTTTCACTTAAAATTCTTCATAGGTTCTAGTAGATATTTGTTTTTTGTTTGTTTTTGAGTTGGCTATGTTTAGTTAATATCTTAACTAAGGTTAAGGGATGAAACTTCTAATTTATTGCTATGTTTTAGTTTATGGATTAATACTTTTGGATTTTAATTATGATTAGTTAATTGAAATATATTTGAATTTACTTTAAAGCTTTTGTTGTAAGGCCCGCATCCTAGACTGTACCGTTCCATAGGCTTCCGCGGTCCTCTCGGTCGAATTCCAGCAACCCACGACCTGTAATCGGCATTTGCGCGTAACCCTGAGCCGTATCCCGTATTACAGAGTCGGTTCAACCCGAGACTTGTATCTTAGTGACCGCGCCGTCGCCTCTGTTTTGACGCCACGTCTCGCACACCGATACGATACCTAGGCCAAGAGATGTGGGCCCGTGTTCAGTTCTAGAAAAACGCCGCACTTTGTAAAACCCAAGAGAACATGTCAAATCATTCAATCAATCACATCAATCACGTACACATCACTAGTCAAGTATATATCCCATCACTCCCTTACCAAAGCAACCCCAAAGTCAAAGCAACCCATCCCTTACATGTCAAGTACACATCACTTACTCACCCATCACTCCATCACCCATCCCTCTCTCTCCTTATAACCTCTCTCTCTCTCTCATTTCTCTACCCATCTTCCAAGCCACTATGAGAGCAATCGTCCAAGCTCCCTAAAGAAGCTAGTGAGGCCCACCTTTCTACCACCCAATCCCACCCTCCATGATCAATCTCAACCATTGAATCATGTTTCATTGAAGCTCTAGGATGCATTGACGAAAGAAGGAAGAGGAGATCTAATGGTGGGTGTTCATAAGCATTTGGTTTTGATGATTTGAGGGCCCATTTATGGTGGGACCCATCTTGATGTATGCATTGGATAGAGAGGGCCCATAGTGGTGGGGTCCCTCCCCTTCTCACGTTTATCTCTCTCTTTCTCTCTCAATGTGTGGCCCACCAATGATGCATGCATTTCATCCATGCGGTGGAGCCAAAGGTGATGTTTATGCCTTGCATCTGCATCGTCCTCTAGACGGTGGAAACCCATCTAGACGTTGTGTTTTATCTAAACCGTCCATCCATGCCGATGTGGACACCACCAAGATGTATATGTTTTATATTCACACCGTCCATCCGTTTTTCCCTGGCAGCGGGTGAGGCCCACCTTGGAAATATGTATTCTAGATCCACACCGTCCATTAGAGTAGGGATAGTGGGTCCCACTACTGATTGACGTCAGCAAGTTCTATGGGGCCAACATGATGTATGTGCTTTGAGCCCACGCCGTACAATCCCTGGCGTGGGGTCCACCTTGATGTATGCAATTGTATCTGGGCCGTCCATTTGTTGGACGACCAACAGATACAACTGCTGTATAGACACAGTAAACCTTGTGGGCACCATGACACATGTTTTTCTCCAAGCTGTCCCTCTATTTTGGGATGTGGGGCCCACCCCACATGTGTGACACATGTGGGTGGGACCCACCTTGCTGAATGTATCCACACCGTCTACTGTGTGGGACGGTGTGACCCACTGTGATATATGTGTCTTATCTCCACCGTCCAGTGATCTGGACGATGGACACCGTAATGATGTATTTATTTCATCCACACCGTCCAGATTGTGCTGGACGATGCTGGACAATGTTTGGACAGTGTTGATTTACATAGACAATGTTTGGACAATACTGATTTAAAAGGACAATGTTTGAACGATGCCGTGGGCTCCACTGCGATGTATGTTGTACCCATGTTGCCCATCTGGTGGGGCCCATTTGTTGTGTATGTGGGGCCCACCTGTTATGTACATTAGGCCCATGTGATGGGGCCCACCTTGGTGTATGTATTCTATATTCACACCGTCGGTGGATGGTGCCACGTGGGGCCTACCATTGATGCGTGTATTGTATATCTATGTCGTTCATTTGTACGGCCTACCATGATGTGTGTGTTGCATGCACACGGTTCATCCACTTTTCTAGGCTCATTGGTATGGCCCACTTTGATGTACACTACAAGAAATCCCACTTTTATCGATGAAAATTTTCGTCACTAAAAGCCAAATTTTTGTAGGTGAAAAGTTTTCTCGACGAAAATTTTCGTTAGTAAAAGACCGATGAAAATTTGAATCGTCGGCAAAGGCAAGATTTTTACCGAAAAATTCTTTCATCGGTAAAAAGTAAGTTAAAACCTTTTGCTGATGATTTTTTTCGTAGGTAAAAATATTTACAAAACTTTTACCGATGAATTTTTTCGTCGGTAAAAAATAAGTAAAAAACTTTTACCGACGATTTTTTTCGTAAGTAAAAAATATTTACAAAATTTTACCGACGATTTTTTTTTGTTGGTAAAAAATAAGTACAAAACTTTTACCGACGATTCTTTTCGTAGGTAAAGATATGTAAAAAACTTTTACCGACGAATGTTTTCGTCAGTAAAAAATAAGTAAAAAACTTTTACCACGAGTTTTTTCGTAGGTAAAAATATTTAAAAAACTTTTACCGACGAATTGTTTCGTTGGTAAATAATAAGTAAAAAACTTTTACCCACAAAAATTTTCGTAGGTAAAAATATTTACAAAACTTTTACTGATGAATTGTTTCATCGGTAAAAAATAAGTAAAGAACTTTCAGAGACTTTTACCTACAAAAATTTTCATAGGTAAAAAATGTGGATGAGACTTTTACCTATGAAATATTTCGTAGGTAAACGTCTCTCTCTCTCTGTTTTTTTTTTTTTTTTCCAGTACAAAATTCCTGATATACACCTGTTACAATATATTTCATCATATTCTTCCTGATATACACCTATTATATAATATATTTCATCATATTCATATTCACATCCATCTAAACCCAAACTGCGTAAATCTATCCAAACATAAACTACATTCATCCAAACATAAACTACATTCATCTGAACACAAACAATCTTATCCACATCACATTCATCCACGCATAAATACATATAAGTTTAACATCATAAATAAAATACAAAAAATTATTCATAGCCTATTTCCTAGTGGGGCTCACAAAATTCAGTGTGGTGAACACATCGCCGACTGTGCACACACACTTAGGTCCTTACTCATGCCTTCATGGTAGATTCAAAATAGTTTCAATACAAGGTCATGAGTTCAAGTACCCATTGTGGCCGTAAGGGACTCTGGTGTGTGAGTGTGTGTTAAAAGAAAAAGAAAGAAAGAAAATGCTGATTTATCTTTTGGGTTGAGCCTAATGGTACTTAGTGATTTCTCATCAGGTAGAAATTATTATTAGTTGTTTTTAGAAAGGTGAGATTAGGCCACTTATAATTATATTAACATAGTAAAATGTTGTACGTATATTTGAGCAGACACTACAAAATAAATAATCCTATGGAAAAAAAACAAATGAAAAGAGAGAGAACATATGAGAGGTGATCCTTATCTCCTTTGATGGATTCAAGTAGCATGTGCCCTACCCAACTTCCTATAAGGAGAAGTTATATGGGTCTTGGAATAATGTTGGTGACAAATCCACCTTGTCTATTAATATTATTATATTGTGTTAGGACATGACTCTAAAAATGAGATAAATCCAAATGTCAAATAATCTATGATATAAGAGATAGTGGAGATGGATATAGATGCATTGTGATGCTTGAGTTCCAGTATGCTTGCCAACAAAGCAAGATTTTCTTGTTTGTTGCCATGTGATTGGGCTACATTATTACATCAATCAGGTTCGGGTTTAGGTTTGAGTTTTCAAGTTTACGTTTAGGTTTAGGTTAGGGAGTTGAGATTAGGATTAGGTGTAGGTTTAGTTTTAGGGATTTGAGAATACATTTAGGTTATAGATTTAGGTTTAGGTTTTAGGTTATAGGTTTAGCTTTAGGTTTTAGGTTTAGGTTAAGGTTAGGTTATAAGTTATAAGTTTAGGTTATAAGTTATAGGTTATAGGTTAAGGTTTAGGTTATAGGTTTTGGTTTAGGTTAAGGTTATAGGTTTAGGTTTAGGTTAAGGTTATATGTTTAGGTTAAGGTTTAGGTTTAGGTTATAGGTTATAGGTTATAGGTTATAGCTTTAGGGAATTGAGAATAGGTTAAGGTTAAGGTTTAGGTTTAGGAAATCGGGTTCGGGTTTGGGATCGGGTTTTAAAGTTTAGGTTTAGGTTTAGGTTAGGGAGTTGAGATTAGGATTAGGTGTAGGTTTAGGTTTAGAAATTTGAGAATACATTTAGGTTTTAGGTTTGGGTTTAGGTTTTAGGTTATAAGTATAAGTATAGGTTTTAGGTTTAGGTTAAGGTTAATGTTAGGTTATAGGTTATAGGTTATAGGTTAAGGTTTAGGTCATAGGTTTTGGTTTAGGTTAAGGTTATAGTTTAGGTTTAGGTTAAGGTATAGGTTTAGGTTATAAGTTATAGCTTAAGGGAATTGGGAATAGGTTAAGGTCTAGGTTTAGGAAATCAGGTTCGGGTTCGGGATCGGGTTTAGGTTGGATTTTCAAGTTTAGGTTTAAGTTTTGGTTAGGGAGTTGAGATTAGGATTAGGTGTAGGTTTAGGTTAATTACGTGACTAGTTGTGCCTTGATGTCGGATGAGTTCTTGATAAATGAAGACCGGCAATGCAACTGGATCAGAAGCATCGAAGCCAAATTGAAGACAAAGGATTGCTTCTACGATCTTAAACCTTGCAAATAGATGATCCCAACTTAAATAGGAAAATCCATCTAGGTCATCTATTCTAAGCAAATCTCAAGTTCATATTTTATATCCTATAATCTTGGCTTAAGCAAGTCCCAAGTTGATGAAAGATATATTGGACAAAACAAGAAAAAAAGGAAAATTTGTCCACCATTGGTAGGATGAAGGTGCCACCGAATAGCACCTTCGGTACCACCAAAGATATCTTCGGTGTTACCGATGGGGCTCAAGACAGTCCAACAACCTTACAACGATAATTCAGTGTCACCGACTGAATATTTCGGTGACACCGACTGCCACCGACGAACAAAGTTCAGTGCCACCAAAAGAGACTGTTTTCGATCAACAACTTGGGTATTTAATTTAGTACTACCGATAGATAATTCGGTATTACTGAAACAAGTTCGGTGGTACCGAAGGTTACTTCGGTAGCACCGTAAACTAGCTATTTTATAGTCATTTTCTATCCGTTGGAAGCTTTTATCTATAAATATGGCTTGTAGAAACTTATAAAAAGTATGGATTAAGGCTATTGAGAATCCCCAGTGTAACCCAAGCTTAACCTACCTAGACTCTACACATATGAATTCATGCTCTCTTCATTGTGATCACCATCCAAAGAGCATTCAAAGTTCGAATTTATGAAGAACATAATCTCAAGCCTTCACTAGAGTATTGAGACCAAACCTATAAGTATATCCTTGATCTCAATCATACTCTAGTGTATCCATCAATTGAATCTCTTAGGAAACCCATGCATAACTTCCATTAGAGATTCAACCATCTCGCATAACCTTGGTCACCTTTATAGGTATATCATATGCAAGGTTTTTGATCATGAAGTTGAGCCAATAGGTAAATCTAAGCGACGCGATTGGGGGAGCATTGAGAAGATGATTTAAGCGTAAAAGCGCGAAGATCAAGCATCCCAAGACAAGCTACAAAAGTGAACTCAATCCGACAAGTAAGTGTTATTTTAAGAGTTCAAAAGTTTAGTCTCTTTCCTCGTATAGGATTGAGACAAAGAGTTTGCTATCAATAAACTCGATTAAGTTCCTAGTGTGAGACCTTGGCCGGTGGGCCTAAAGGTACGTTTCTAGTGTTGGACCTTAGCCGGTGGGCCTAAAGGTAGGTTCTTTGTGTGGGACCATGGCCGGTGGGCCTAAACGTGGTTTTAGGTGTAGGACATTTGCTCTTGCGGAGAACATAAATTGTGTACTTAGTGTAGGACTGTAAAGGTTGTTAGTGAACCTGATTTAAAACCATCAATAGTGAAATCTGGTGCACTTTGGGATTGAGTGTGGATGTCGAGAGTAGAGTAGGCACGTAGCCGAACCACTATACATGCTTGTGTTTAGGATTATCATTTGTACATCTGTTTAATTATGCTTATATATGCTTAAATGTTTAAATTCTTATACATGATTGAATGAATGCTATTTGATTGATAGGAAGCATTTCCCACACACAAGCTCATTATGATATTGGCTAGTTACTTTATTGAAATATCCTAAGCTGCCTATGTGATTGGTCCCTCTAATTGGCTTGGAAACCATTAGATTTACATTGCCTTGCTAAGTTTATTTGTAAATTATTTAAGTTCGGCAATAGAAGTTTTTATTTGGTACAATCACTTGAAAAGTCCTATTCACCCCCCCTCTCTAGGACTATAAGAACAGTTCCATACTTCTACTAGTGCAGTGCAAACCACAATTTCAGACAGTACTTGCTTTTCAGATCTAGTTTAGAGAATACCTTATCACCTTCTAGCATATCAAGCATGTTGTCCAACCACGATATTCGGAACCGATGTTTGATGGTAATTTTGTTAATTGCCTGGCTGTCGACACACATATGCCAGCTCCCATCTTTCTTAGGTGCTAACAATACTGGTATGACATATGAGCTCATACTCTCTAAAAAGACCATTACAGATCAATTCCTCCACCTGCACCTAAAGTATCTTATACTCTTTCAGACTCATCTGATAGTGAGGGAAATTGGGCAAGTTAGCCTCAGAGACAAGGTTTATGTGATGTTGGATATCTCGCATGGGGAGCAATCCATTGGGTAACTCTTTGGGACAAATTTCCTTAAATTTGTTTAACAATGACCTTAAACTTGGGGGAATGTTTAAGGGCTCCGATTCCTCACTCTTTACCATTACGATGTACACCTCGCCAATTTTCTTGAATTCCTCTAAGAAATTCTGAATGGTCAGGAGGGAACTCCCCTCCACTTTAGAAGCTTCATGGTGGTTCTCTGGTGTCATAGGGGCAATGACCATTCTTTGACTGTTCTTGAAGAAGCCATAAACATTTTCTCATCTTTGGTGGGTTGCATCACGGTCCGGCTGCCATGGTCGACTGAGTAACATATGGCATGCTTCCTTGTCGACCACATCACAAAGTACTCTATTTTTATAATTTTTACCAATTGAAAATGAGACAGTGTTCGGTTATCTTAGTCTTGTTCACTTTTTTTTTTTTTTTTTTTTTTTTTTTTTTTTTATCTAGCCAATCGACTAAGGGGAAGGATGCTTTGTCGTAAGTAGCCACAATTTATCCACCATAACATTCGAGACGATGCTCTCGCTAGTGTCAATGTCTATGATTACATCACATACCTTGTCGTTGACAGTACACCGCGTATGGAATAAATTGTGCCATTGTGGATGAAACTCATTCCGTGGATTGTATAATAACACCTCACGACCAAGGATTCACCATGATCCTCGGCCAAGCATTTTTTCATCACCATCTCCTTCCTTAGTGGCTTGTTCATATTTATCAAATCTAGGGCCTTCTTTCGCTGCATCACCTTTAGTGCCCCCCTTCATTAATGGCTAAGTGGGCTGCGAGGCGTTGAGGGTAGGTGTTTGATAGTGGACTGGTTGGCCACAATGGTAACAAGTGTTCGGCCTTGGTGGACCATAAGGATTTAGAATCTTATTTAGACCCATTGTTGTGGGTGCTGCATGTTGAGGCCTAAATGGACCACTCTTTGTGTCACGGTTTGTGGTTGCAGGATGTTAATGATGTCCTCTTACTTGTTCCTTTTCTCGTGCTAGTGTTGAATCTTGTGTGGGACCTGTCATGGGGGGCCGAGTAGGGACTCTTGTAAACTGTGTTTCCACCCTACCTACCAATTGAACCGCTTCATTCATGGTCCTGACCAGGTGCATCTGAACTTGGTCCTGAATTATCGATCATAACTCACCTATAAATTGTGCTACCTTCTGCGATTTAGTTTCTGATAAGTCATTTCGCTTTATTAACCACTAGAATTTTTTGGTGTAATATGTGATGGTTCGATTTTTCTGTCGACAATTTTGGTATTGTTGGAATAGTACCTGCTTATAATCATTATAAAGGAATCATGATCGAAGAAGGTGTCTCATTTGTGGCTATGATCGGATGGGCGCCTTGTTCTATCGAGCATGTGAGAGTTGTAATTGCTCCCATCATACAGAAGCACCATATTTTAATTTGAAAACTACTAATTTCACCTTTTTATGTACCAGCACGTGCATGTAATCAAAATATCCCTATACGTCGGCTAACCAGTCAAGGAAATCTTCTATACGTAATAAACCATTAAAACTGGAAAGTTTAGACTTACCTCAATAGTCTCTTTCAACATGATCTAGTCGATCACCTCCATAGATTGGTTGTTGGGCAAAGCCACCATCGATGTCATCGTTGCTAGAGCTCGACTAATCTGGGGTAGCCCTACGATTCAATATAGAAATCGAGGCTATGACATATAACAACCACAGGCGACTGAGCATCGCCTTGGGCTCGAGGCGTAATTAACATATCCACAAGACGGTTGAGTCTTGGCTGCAATCCTTGTATGGTCAACTGAATCTTCCGGTGGAAAGCTTCAATTCTTTCTAAAAGATAATGAATCCTTGTATCACCTTCCATGAGATTTTGGTCCATACTGTCGTTATTTGCCATCGGCATGAGGGGAGTCCTCGTTCTCATACCAATTGATGCAGGGATGAACATGATGAGGTCAATCACAGTCTTCCTCAAGGATAACTACTTCGAATCAACGTAGCATCGTTGGACTCCTCATAGAGATTACTCGAATCCCTAAGGGAAAATAGGAATAATTCTAATACATTGATTAATGATAAAAACAAATAGTGATATCAAACCTAGGAAGAAGTTTCAGCATCAAACTCCAACTCGAACTCCTTAAAAACATGACTTACTATAAACAGTACTAACTATTTTTAGATGGTAATGATTTCTACTAGACTTCATGGTTTTTGAAAAAAAATATTAAATGTCCAATTTGACTTAAGCACATTATTCTCCTAGTTTTTCTAAGCCCTTTTCATGTTGGGTACGACTCCTAAAGCTCAAAGGATCAATAGTTATTTTTAGATGGTAATGATTTCTACTAGACTTCATGGTTTTTGAAAAAAAATATTAAATGTCCAATTTGACTTAAGCACATTATTCTCCTAGTTTTTCTAAGCCCTTTTCATGTTGGGTACGACTCCTAAAGCTTAAAGGATCAATAGTTATGATCGAACTAAAAATTACTATAAATAGTAAAAATGAAATTAAATTGGACTTTCGACCATCGATCTGATGGAATCTCACAAATTTGGCATGGGCAAGCTGGCACATCGGGTTGGGTGGTTAAAGTAGTTCTCCTACCCTAAAATCAAATATGATACATCGAATAAATCATTCCGGTTTGCGAGATATGTATGATTTAGGGTTCTGACGGTCCTGACCACTTCTGCCTTTGATCGGGCCTTCTTTGGTCTATCGTGGCCATGAAAGTGTCCGCAACCCGCTCTACATTAGGTCATATGGATATTTTTCATTCCTAACTCTCCAACAAATGTCTACTAGTTTAATAGTTAGAATGACTAGTGCTAGACCCTATGGGTTTCAACACTAAGGTTATGGATTTGAGGACCCATGTAGTATGCATGGGTATGAGGGTGTGTGCATGAAGAGGAAAAAAAAGTCAACAAAGAATGACATCCATAGTATTGAAAATTTGGAGAGTTTAGTTTGAATTATTGAATGACATGTGTTTAGAATTATTACATGTCATGCATCTAATTTCTATGTAATTTATAAGTGATTGCATATCATCCATCCTCTTCTGCCTAAGTTTTTCTTTTAGATGGAAAAAAAGATAAAAAAGAAAAAGGAAGAGTTGGGTCATCCACACATTTGCTATAACGAATCTCATGCAACCTATATAACACATAGCAAAAAACCGTCTTTAAAGATAAGAGGAAGAAGGACAAGAAGACATTATTCCTACTCTATCAAGGGCTGGATGATTCAACTTTCGAAAGGATCGCCGAAGTGACGTCAAGTAAACAAGCTTGGGATATCCTAAGCAATATCTTCAAAGGAGTTGATCATGTGAAATGAGTTCGACTACAAAATCTTAGTGTTGAGTTCTAGGCAACACACATGAAGGAAGGTAAGAGCATTTTTTATTACTTTCACGATTACTAGTCATTATTAATTACTTAAAAAGAAATTGTGAAAAGATTCAAGACATTCGTGTCATTGAAGAAGTTCTATGATCTCTCATAACCAAGTTTGAACTTGTGGTTGTGGCTATTGAACAGTCAAAGGATCTGGAAAACGCTCAACCAAGGATCTAATGGGATCGTTGTAAGTTCATGAGCAACGTATGCAAAAGAATATTAGTTCTATAGTAGTGAAAAAAACAATTGAGTAAAAATTGACTCTAAACCAGCAAAATTCTGGTCATGAAAATTTACAATGTGGTGGTCATACCAATAATAATAGTGGAAGAGGCCGAGGGCCAAGAAATTCTCAACGTTACAGTCAAAACCATTAAAAGAATACCAATTACGATGGAAGAGGAATTAGTAGAGGCAAATCCATGCATGGACATGGAAATACTAAAATATTCAATGCCACAATTGTAACGAGTTCGACCATCATGCCTTAAACAACAGGAGCAAACCAGTAGAACAAGGTGATGATTCCAATTATATAGAAGCATCAAATTATGAAAATGAAAACTCCACACTTCTTCTTACATAAGAAGAGGTGGGTGATCAATAGGATGTGTTGTATCTCGACTCTCAAGCTAGCAACCACATGTGTGGAAAGAAGGAATTCTTCGTGGAACTTACAAAAGATGTTTGTGGCAACGTAAGTTTGGGAGACTCACCAAAAGTTCCTATGAAAGGTAAAGGAAAAATTAAATTTTATCAAAAGGATGGTGCATCGGAATATATCTCCAATGTGTATTATGTGCCTAACATGAAAAGTAACATAGTGTTGGTCAACTTCTAGAAAAGGGGTATGTAATGCACATGGAGAATTTCTCTCTTTCTTTTAGAGATGCACATGGGAGACTTGTTGCACAAGTCCAAATGGCTAGAACTCATATGTTCTTGCTCCATATTAATACAAGAGTCGAAAAGTGCCTCCATGGACTTGTAAAGAATGAGTCATGGGAGTGACACCTTCACTTTGGGCATGTCAATTTCAGCGGAATCAAGCTATTATCTATATTAAGCATGGTACATGGCTTACCGGCAATTGAAAATCCGGAACATGTGTGTAAGGCATGCACACTTGGCAAGAAACAAAGAAATTCTTTTTCAAGTGGGTTGTCATGGAGAATAAGAGCTCCATTACAATTGGTTCACACATATATTTGTGGACTATTAGAGATGACTTTTCATAGAGGTAATAAATATTGTATTACTTTCATTAACGATTTAAGTAGAAAGTTATGAGTGTGTTTTATTAGAGAAAAATTTGTTGCTTTTACTATCCTTAAAGATTTTAAAGCTCATGTTGAAGTTGAAAGTAGTTGTAAAATCAAAATACTCATATCTGATAGAGGTGGTGAGTACACCTCAAATGTTTTTCGAGAATATTGCAAGCAACAAGGCATTAAACAAGATCTTACACACCACAATAGAATGAGATTGCGCGCGGAATGGAAAAACCATACCATTCTTGATATGATGAGGAGCATGCCTAAAGAAACAGGATTGCCAAAGAATTTTTGGGTAGAGGCGGTTTGATGTACTGCCTATTTGCTCAACCGGTACTATACAAAGAATATTGGGAACATGACACCCCAGGAAGCATGGAGCGGTTATAAACCAAATGTGCCACACCTAAGGATCTTTGGGTGTATTGTATATGCTCAAGTACTAGAGTCTAAGAGGAAGAAGCTGGATGATCATGGAGAAAAATGTATCTTTATTGGATACAGTGAGGAGTTTAAAGCTTATAAACTCCACAATCCAGTTACTAACAAAATAATGGTAAGTAAAGATGTGTTCTTCAACGAAGACGATGCATGTAAATGGAATGAAGAAGATACAATCAAAGAACCTCAAATTGAGGAAGAAGATCAAGAAGAAAATGATGAAAATTTGGAGAAAACTATCTCAACACTTCCTCATGTAATATCATCTACAACTCACAGAAGTCCAAAAGAGCAACTCATATCCCCAGTAGGCACTTCATCAACTCAAATTTCAACTAACTCTTCCACATCCGTGAGTAGGCACTTCATCAACTCAACTCAAAATCAACTCAACTCATATCCCCAGTAGGCACTTCATCAACTCATATCCTCAGTAGGCACTTCATCAACTCAACTCATATCCCCAGTAGGCACTTCATCAACTCAACTCAAAATCAAAATGAGGATCTTAAAAGAAATATATGAAGAAACCAAAAAAGTAAATATTTTTTATGCAGATCATGACCACCCACTTTTGAGAAGTTACACAAGAAGATTGTTGGAGAATTGGCATGAAATAAGAGATCCATGATATAAAAAGAAAGATGGAATTTGACTCTACTTCCTCAAGGCAAAGAACTATTGATGTTAAATGGGTATACAAGATCAAGTGAAAGGCCGATGGAGAGATCAATCGTTACAAAGAAACACTTGTAGCTAAAGGCTACAAGCAAAAATATGGTGTAGACTATGAAGAAGTTTTTGCACTAGTTGCTCGACTTGACACAATAAGAATGTTAATCTCACTTGCAACACATCACATTTTAATAATATACCAACCGGATGTAAAGTCAGCATTCCTAAATGGAATACTTGAAGAAGAGTTTTGTGTTGACCAATATGAAGGCTTCATTGTGAAATGAGAAGAAGACAAAGTATATCATCTAAAGAAAGCCCTATATGGACTAAAACATGCTCCACATGCTTGGAATGCACATATTGATAAATATCTTCAAGAAAATAGTTTCGCCAAATTTTCATATGAACATGCAGTTTACATCAAAAGGAATACTCATGGAGAAATGCTCATAGCATGCCTTTATGTTGATGATTTTTATTTATAGGGAACAGTCAATAGATGTTTTATCAATTCAAACATGCCATGTTCAAGAGTTCGAGATGACTGACGGAGGACGCAGTCATGTCCTTCTTCCTTGGCATTGAGGTTAGACAACAACCATATGGTATTTTCATATCTTAGAAAAAATATGCAAAGTAATTCCTTAAAAATTCAGAATGACCAATTGTAATGCTGTAGATACACCTATGTCATAGGCTTAAGATTGTCAAAAGATGGAGAAGGAAGAATCGAGAAGTCACTCAATTCAAGAGTTTTATTGGAAGGCTAAGGTATCTCACAATTACAAAACCAGGCATTGTTTATAGTGTTGGACTTTTGAGTAGATACATGGAAGCACCAAAGGAATCTCATTGACTTACTGAAAAAAGGATTCTAAATTATAGGAACCATGAATTTTGTTATTTTTATTCATATAATGATGAAACAAGGTTATATGGATATTTAGATAGTGCTTAGGGAGGTGATCATGATGAAATGAAAAGTACCACATGATATGTTTTCTATCTTGAATCGACTGCTTTTACATAGATCTCGAAAAAGTAAAGTATTGTTACCTTATCCACATGTGAAGCCAAATATGTATAAAAATCATCATTTGTTTGTGAAGTGATATAGTTAAAGAACCTTCTGAAAGAATTGAAACATTTGCAAGAAGAGTCCACAATTATATATGTGGATAACAAATCTGCTATAGAACTTTCCAAGAACCCAATATAGCTTTGAAGAAGCAAGCATATTGACACCAAGTTACATTTCTTAAGAGATCATGTAAGGCAAAAAATAAAGCTACTGTATTTTAATATTACAAAAGAAGTGGCTGAAATCTTTACTAAGTCTTTGTCGGTTGATGCATTAAAAAGATTAAGGGCGAAACTTGGAATGAAGATGCTTTTGGTTTGAAGGGGAGTGTTGGAGGTTGCAAACTAAAGTAACCATTAACCGCTTCAACAATCTTTGGTTTCTCAAAGAGTCACATGCATTGAAAATATGTAACAATTAACCTATGGGAAATGAAAAGGTATTGTAACAACTAACATATGGTGTCAGGCCTATGCCTACTGACCATTCAGTTCCTTAGGAGCCTGCGGTGCTCCCGGCCGAATTTCAGCAACCCGCGACTTGTAGACAGCGTTTGCGAGTGACCTTGAGTCGCATCCTGTCGACCTGAGTTGACTCAACCCGAGACCTATACCATTGTGACCACATCGTCACCGCGGTTACAACACCGCATCTCGTGCATCAATACGACGCTTAGATCATAAGATGCGGCCTACGCATTATAATTGTCGTGGAACGCACATTGCGATACCTAGCTATCAATGGCACCATTTCCTAGGTGGGTGATGTCATGACCTTACACAAGTAATGATGGCATTTCTCTTCCCCATGAGTCAACCCTAGCAGTGATGGCCTTACAAGCCATTATGATCGTACAAGTAATAATTAGCCTCCTACATCTCTCTCTCTCTCTCTCTCATTTTCCTTCTCCATTAGCAACCAAAGAGCCTTGGGACGTCCAAGCTTGGAGAGCAAAAACCCCATCAAACCAACTGCTTCCTTGCAAGATCCTACTCAATCCGACCCTTGGATTGTCATCTCCACCATTGAAGGAGCACTTTAGGAGCATTGGAAGGCTAGGGAGGAAGAAGAAGGAGAGGTGGGTGCTTCTCTCTCTCTCTCTCTCTATCTCTCTCTTTCCCATCTTGTGGCCCACCTTGATTGTATGAAGTTTATCCATGCTGTTCATCGAGTGGGACAGCCCCACTGTCCTCAAATGGGACCACATTGCTCTTCGTTTGGGGCTACATGGCTAGTAGGCCACATGGGTGTCCTCCAACGCCCAACACAGTGGGGCCCACTATAGGGTCCCATCTTGATGTATGTACCCTGTATGCACATTGTCCATCACCTGGCCATCCAACCATGGACTAGATGGGCCGTTAATAGCTAGACCTACTAATGTCCAGTAGCAGGCATTGATGAAGGAAAACACAAATAGTAGTTTGATTCAAACTGGTGGGCCACACTGACATGGACCCCACCTACTGTATGTATCTTATCCACACCGTCTAGCCCAAACTGGGCCACCACGTGGACCCCATCTGTATGTATTTTATCCTCACCGTCCAACATGAGATGGTGAGGTCTGCCTTGGTATGAAGTATATTCACACCGTCTAGTCCCTGGAAAGTGGGAACTCACCGTGATGTAAGTGTGTATTCACATCGTCCGTCCATTTCGCTTGGACGTGGGACCCCACCTTAATGTATGTTATATCTCCACCATCCATCCAATTTCCCAGCTTATTTTAGGCGTTGAGCCGAAAAATGAAGCCAAATTGAGTCTCCGGCGAGCCACATTGTAGAAAACAGTAGTTTTGGGGATATAAACTGTTAGGGCCCACTATGATGTTTCTATTCACCGAAAGACATCTAATGTTAGGCTCGTTATATATGTCATGAGCCCGAGAACCCAATAGACGGAGTAGATCGTCATGATGTGGGGCCCCACCTAAGAAAAACCACAAAAAAGATATATATATATATATATATATATATATATATATATATATATATATATATTATATATATATATATATATATATAATAGCTAGTGTCCTGCTATTGGAATAGAGGCTAGGTCAGTAGGTCCCACCACAGGCCCCACCATGATGTATGTTGAACATCAACACCATGCATTTGATGAGTCCCCTTTAAATACAGGGTTATCCTAAAAATCAGTCGTACATGGAACTCAGGTGGCCCACACCATCTAAAATCATGTGAATACATGCTAAATCATATAAAAGCACTTGCTGGGGTCCATATGAGATTTAGATGCACCTGAAACTTGGTTTGACCCCTTAACCTACTGGGACACACATAATGGATGAGCTGGATTTGTGAACCATGGCTTGGTGGGCCCAACAAATTATTACGAATGCTTATATGGAGGGTAAACCTCTCAACTGTTGTGCATGGTGTGGCCCACTATACCGAATAGATGGACGATACTATATCTGGTTACACTAACTTTCAAAAATTTTATTTATTTATTATTATTATTTTTTAATTATATCATCAGAATAGATGGACGGCGTGAATAAACGACAGATATGAGTGAACACCACGTGAAATTCATAATCCACTTCGATTTTAGTATGTAGAAAGCAAAACCACGACTCTGCCCTATGATAGGTGTTGGAATTACGGTGGCGCCAGGATCCCAAGATTGCTTTTGTGTCCGCAGTGGAATCTTCGCAGTGGAATCTTTCTTGGAAGTGGTTTTCTTGGGGATTGAAGCGGATTGGGGGACGCGGATTTCCTGTGAAAGCCTTTCGCAGAAAGTTCTGCCCAAGGATTCTGGATGGGCCCACTGTGATGTTTGTTAGAAATCCAACCATCCATCCATTTTTTGAACTCATTTTAGGACATAAGATCGAAAATGATTAGGATTCAAAACTCAAGTGGGCCATACTAGATGAAACAGTGGGGAAAGGAATTCCTACCATTGAAACCTTCCCAGGATCCAACTTGATGTTTATATTCCATCCAAATCGTTTATAAGGTCATTTTCACTGAGATGAAATGAAAAAGCCAAAAAATTGAACATACATTAGGGTTATCATAATTACTGAGACTGTTCACGGGTGTTTGCTTCAGATGTGGTGAGACGGGGCATCAAAAGCGTGAATGCCCCCGTCCTCAGCAGCAGCCTCTGCAGCGGCAACCGCGATGGCAGTACTGGCCGCCAAGACCCCAACAGCAACAGCAATAGCAACAGCAACAACAACGACCATGGAGGGGACATACACCTCCCCAGCAGGACCCTTAGTCGTCAGGAGGAGTCGCCGACGATTCGCGTAACCAGGCCTTAGGACCGTCATGTTAGATTAGTCATTGATGAGATTTTGAGACCGTAAGGCATCAGAGTTTTGATCGTTTCTGATCTGGTATCCGAGGTGCAATGGGGTCACCATAGTCCATATGAGGCGTTGTGGGAGCGCGAGGCTGAGATTTGAGAGCGCTATCCCTATCTTTTTGTAGATTGAGTATACCTTGTATTGTGCTTTGACATATATACATGATGATGCTTCCTCTTCCCTTACTTTGTCCTGCGTAATAATAAATTTCGAGGATGAAATTTTTATTAGGAGGGGAGAGCTGTCAAGCCTGTGTCCCAGTGACCATTCCATTCGTTACGACCCCGCGGTCCTCCCGACCGAATTCTGGGGACATGCGACCTGTAGATATCATTGTGAGTGACCCAGACTCGCATCCTGTCGACCCATGTCCACTCAACCTGAGACCTATACTATTGCGACCACATCGTCGCCACGGTTCCAATGTCACGTCTTGTGCGTCAATGCGACGCTTAGATCATAAGATGTGGCCCACGCATTATAATGGCCGTGGACCACACGTTGCAGGACCCACTTAACAATGTCACTATTTCCTAGGTGGGTGATGTCATGACCTTATACAAGTAATGATGAAATTTCTCTTCCCTATGAGTCAGCCCTAGCAATGAAGGCCTTACAAGCCATTATGATCTTTCAAGTAATAATTAGCCTCCTACATCTCTCTCCCTCTCAGTTTCTTCCTTCCATTAGTAACTAAAGAGCCTTGGGACGTCTAAGCTTGGAGACCAAAAACCCCATCAAAGTAGCCCCTTCCTTACAAGATCCCACTCAATCTGACCCTTGGATCGTCATGCCCACCATTAAAGGAGCACTTTAGGAGCATTGGAAGGCTAGGGAGGAAGAAGAAGGAAAGGTGGGTGCTTCTCTCTCTCTCTCTTTCTCATCTTGTGGCCCACCTTGATTATATGAAGTTTATCCATGTTGTTCATCCAGTGGGACAGCCCCGGTGTCCTCAAATGGGACCACATTGCTCTCTGTTTGGGGCTGCATGGCCGGTCGGCCACACGACCCCAAATGAATGGAGAAAGACAAAGATCAGTTTGGTCCAGGGCTGTGTGGCCCACCCATGTGGACCCTACCATGATGTACGTGCTGTGTATCTTGCTGTCGTCCAGGTGGCCCACCGATTTTAGCCCGTAAACATGGGCCATGGATCATCCAACCCAGGAGATTCAGCCTTATGAGGAGCCCACTGTCTAGCATGTCCTCCAACGCCCAACACTGTGGGGCCCACTATAGGGTCTCATCATGATGTATGTACCTTGTATGCACACTGTCCATCACCTGGCCATCCAACGATGGGCCAGATGGGCCGTTAATAGCTGGGCATCCAGCAACAGGCGTTGATGAAGGAAAACACAAATAACAGTTTGATTCAAACTACTGGGCCACACTGACGTGGACCCCACCTACTGTATGTATCTTACCTACACCGTCCAGCCCAAACTGGACCACCACGTGGACCCCATCTA